>BCGP01000008.1:425137-554633 GCA_001599335.1 [Candida] boidinii
CCGTTGCATCGGCCGCTGCTTCCAAGTCACCAAGCATGAGTGCTCCTTCTGCTCCAAGGGTTCCTTCCATGTCTGCTCCAAGGGTTCCTTCCATGTCTACTCCAAGGGTTCCTTCCATGTCCGCTCCAAAAGTTCCTTCTATGTCCGCTCCTCCACCTCCGTCTATGAGTGCTCCTTCACCTCCTTCAGCACCACCGGCTCCAGCGGGTGGCTTACCATTCCTTGCACAGATTAACGCCAGAAGAGACGATTCATCTGTTACTACTTCTGTTCCATCTCCTGCACCTCCTGCTCCCCCTGCTCCCCCATCTGCACCTCCTGCTCCTCTATCTGTACCTCCTGCTCCCCCATCTGCTCCCCCATCTGCTCCCCCATCTGCCCCTCCATCTGCCCCTCCTGCTCCTCCTGGAATGGGTTTGCCATTTTTGGGTGAGATAAACAGAAGAGGTACTAACGAAGCATCTTCTTATGAGCCACCAAGCTCGCCTGCTCCATCAATTCCACCTTCCCCGGCTCCGTCCGCTCCTTCCTCCAATCCACCATCTCGTATTACGAGTATGTCTAGCAAAAAAGTACCACCTCCACCACCACCACCAGTCTCTGCCGGCGAACGAAAATCATCAGAAATAGAGCGCTCAAATGGACATAGAGTTTTCAGTTTTGGAGGACATCATAAGCAAGTTATTGATGAAGACGATGCTGAAGAAAAACAAAATATTGGATCTAATTTACGTAAGATTAATGCTGCTGCTTATACTATTTCTGGAAGTAGTGCAACTGCTTCAAATGCTACTAATTCAACATCAAAAATAACGATTGATGATTCTAAGTATGCATATTCTAATGCAGATAGTATACCTAGACCTAGAAAGTTTGAAGGAAATACTAAACTCTATCCAAGTGGGAGAGGTAGTTCAGTTCCATTAAACTTATCATTATACGAATAATTCGATGTCTTATGAATATCCCCTTTTTTTTGTTGTTGTTGTCTTTGGTGGTTTATAGATTTACTTTTCTCTTTTCTTTCCCTTTTTTCCATTTCGTTTTTATATCATCATACTATGTAATGTTAAAATATATTAATCATTGTATTCTAGAATATACTATTACTTAAATATTCATATTGACATTTATATTATTGTAAACGATTTTCCCTTTTATCTTAGTTTAGTTTTCAGTTATTATAAAAAGTAATGTACAAAAGTCACTTAACAGTAAATTTAAAATATATTTATATATATACAAGAATTCTTCTATAAATGGATTTAAATTAATATATTTTTTATATTTTTTATCAATTTAATCACATCTGCCATCTTTCCAACCATCTTTCCATCTTTCTTTCCATAAATTACAATCAAAAACAGGTTTTCCTAATTTAACGTTAACAGAATTATGAGCATTACATAACCATCTACCAAAATCTTCTTGTGTTCTAACTTTAGGTTCATCAATTTTAATAAATTTTTGGAAATCACCAGCACAGAACCAACATGGATAAATTTTACTAAAGATATTAATAAATACTTTCATTTCTAATTGTTGTTCTAAACTTGGATTCTCAGGATAACTAGCAGCAATTGTATGAAGTAAAGTCCAAGATGCACGACCAAGTTCTTCGACATCAGGAGGACATTCTTTTGATTTTGCTATTTCCTTTTTCTGTTGTACTTTTTTAGGTTTTCCACCACTTGAAAAAGCACCACCAAATGCGGCACCCATACCAGATAAAGCACTTGTGGCATCTTTAGAGCTTGTGGCAAATTTGAAATCAGCTATAGTGTTACATTGACGGCATCTGTTTTAAGAAAGGCAAAGGCAAGTTAGTATTAAAAAATCTCTATAAGTGAATCTAAACATAAATATTAGATAAATGTGAATGAAATAAATAAGTACTTACGGTTTGCCATCCTTATCGTAAATGATCTTTCTACCATTAGGACCAAAGACTGGTTTCCCTGGAGGAGCAGGATAACCTCCTGGAGGCATATTTGGATCATTTGACATCTTAATTGAATAAATATAAATATTTATACTACAGTGCCAGTATTGCTAACTCATAATCAGATGTAAAAATAAAAAAGCTAGGCACTGGTCGGAGCTTTTTTAAAGCAAACTATTCAGATTCGTTTATCCACAGATTAAGCATCTAACTGAATGGATCTCTCACACACTCTAGGAAAAGATCTATCGGAGCATTAGAAATCTGTCGCACAAATCCGCCCTCCGGTGCTGAAGAAGGCGTGCGCGCGGGAACTGCGCAGGCAAATGAAAACCTGTGCTGGGAGTCTGTGGAAGGGTGGTGGCCTAGCGGCAGTACGAGAGGGATGAAGACACAGGCCAATTGGACCCTGGCGTCTTGAACGGTGGACTCGTTGAAAAGCCTGAAACCCTTCGTTAAAGACACTTCAGTCGGCTTTTAGAATTACACTAAACGGCCTTGTTATCATGAAAGATTTGAGTTATGCTTACAGTTATATTCTGTGTTGTTTTTAGTTTGATTACAGCACGATTTACAAATTACTGAAAATTAAGTAATAACAAAAAGTAACTTTTTCAATATTCATTTTGTTTAACCTTTATTTTTTGATTCTATCACCTTTTCTAGATATTCCAGTAAACAGTAATTGATAAAAATAGCTAAGCGCTGTAAATCAAACTTATCCAGCACCATAAGTCCACAAAACTGGAAAATAACGACCGTTGTGACTAACCGCTACTAAACAGTGTCGCAACAACTAAAATGTTTTTAAGATTACGTAAGCATGGAATATTTTATAATTCACTAAACATTCAATCTATTTGTTTTTAGATTTTATAGATACTACCACGAATTATATTCAGAAATTACAAATACTATGATGATAAATTTGGAACTAAAATACATTAATATATAACCCTATTTATATAACTTATAAAAAAAATAATCTAAAAAGACAATACAACAGAACAACAGAAGAGACAATATAATAAGACAAAACAAAATACAAATTAAGTGAAGAGTTTTACTGTAACATAAAACTTAAAAAAATAGTACATACGAAGAAAGGAGATGAGGGAAATTAGTTAATTTAATAATTTTTTTTAATAGATTAAATTTCCCAGACTCTGCCATCAGATAACATAATAATATTTTCATTTTGTAATCTTTCAAGAGCAGCCAATCCTTCACTTCTACTAAATTGATTTTCTGGTCTATCAATCTTAGCATTAACTTTAGTAATGAAGTCACCAAGTGACCAATCAGTGACATCTCTATGACGCTCATCAGCAAAGACACTTGAAACAAATTTTTTAAATGAATCATATCTGTCTTTTGATAATTCTGGAATATTTGATTCTGAAACTTCAACTTGTTGTAAAGGTTGTGTATCACGGGCAGTATCTTCAAAAGTATCTTGGCGTATTTGTACTTGTTCTGTAGAGATATGTTGATTTTCAACTCCTTGAGCTAATGTATCAATTTCTGGATCATCTTGATGAATACCACGAACCGCTCTTTGTCTACTTGTAGTGACTCTTGTATTAACTATTTCATTATCTGAGTCATCTTCATAATCAAGTTCAGAATCAGATTCTGATTCGCTTAATTCTTGAGTACCAGTAGTGGTAGTATTACCAACTTTTCTCTTTTTCTTTTCTGGAGTACTTGGAGTTTTCTTTGTCTTTGTAGCGGCTTCTTTAAATAATGAGAATCTTAATAATTCTTCAGCTAATTTAACATCATTAGGTTCAACAGTTTGAGATAATCTAACTTTTGCATGGGCAGTTGATAAACGAATAATAGTTTCTAAAGTTCTTGCAGTGATTGGAGAAGTTCTTGAGTTCTTGGTTGCTTCATCATTTCTTAAATCTGCGTAAATATCAACAATCATCTTGGTAGCCTTTTCAGTTAAAACAGGCTTTATTCTTTGTTTAGAATATTGAATATATTTCTTTAAGAATGGAATAGAAACAATTTGGGGTTTCTTTTTATTTGATGAAGATCTTGAAGATCTTGAAGTCTTAATAGATTCAGCAGCACCTGCATGTAACAAAGGATTAAATTTTTCAAAAATATCAGTTGTATTTTGTTCATCTGCACTTCCATCAATATTTAAAATTTGATCACCAACGGCTAATGTTATATTTGGTCTTTCTCTTATTGGTTCACCTTCAGCGTAGCCGTTTGGTATAAATTTATGCATTCTTAAGACATGTTCACTGATAGCTCTATCTCTTTCATCCGAAACATCATCTGTAACAACAAATAATAAATCAAATCTGGAAAGTAAAGAATCAGGTAAGGCAATATTTTGTTGTGGGGATTTGAAAGTATCATATTGACCATAAATTGGATTAGCTGCAGCAATGACAGAACATCTAGCATTTAAAGAAGTATGAATACCAGCTTTTGAAATAGTAATAGTTTGTTGTTCCATAACTTCATGGATGGCAACTCTATCGACATCACTCATTTTATCAAATTCATCAATACAAACAACACCTCTATCGGCTAAGACCATAGCACCAGCTTCTAATTTACGTTCACCAGTTTCTTTATCAGTAGTAACAGCTGCAGTTAAACCGACACCTGAAGAACCTCTACCAGTAGTGGCAATAGCCAAGGAAGCAGTATTTAAAACGAATCTTAAAATTTGAGATTTAGCAGTAGATGGATCACCAACCATGAGGATATTAACATCACCTCTTAAATGTGTACCATTATCTAAATTTTTTTCAACACCACCTAATAACATTAATAAAACAGCCTTTTTAATATAATCATGTCCATAAATTGATGGAGCTAAAGATTGTGATAATAATTCAAAAATATCTTTCTTTTTAGCTAATTTATTAATATTTCTAATATCTAAATCTGTAATTTTTTCAATTGCTTTTGTTGAAGTTGATCTTGCATGTAATGGATATAAAGAGTTACCTAATACAACAACTCTAAATGCAGCACCATTATTTTGACCACCACCTAATGATCTATAAACACCAATTATTTGAACACGATCACCAGGTTTAACTTTATCAACTAAATCATCGTCCAATATGACATCAATAGATCTTGGTAACTGACCAGCAGGAGCTAATTCAGGTAATTCTTGAATTGTAACAGTTTGATGATCTCTATATTTTGAATAACCATATTCTGTAATTAATTTATTACCTTCTAAATCTTCAGTTGGATAAATTGCAGAAGTCGTAATTGGATTGAAACTAGTAGTTTGATCTCTATATTCTCTTGAATGAAATCTATTTGTATTATCACAATAATGAACAGATTTTATAATTTTTGGTCTAATTAAAGAAGCTCTTGTTACGATACCTTCAATAGAAACCATTTTTGATAAAAATGAAGAGTCGATAGATCTTGGAGTCAATTGATGACTACCAAAAGCACCTCTAAATGCTAAATAAAAATCAGTATCTAAATCAAAATCCAAGTGAGAATATTCGTAACGATCATATACAGCCATTATTGTATCTTTTAAAGCAGATTCAGCAGCAGGTAAAAAATCTGCTGGATTGTTCAATAAACCTGTTGCAAATTCAGTATCAAAATCTCTTAATTCATCGATTGAAACGATTAATCTTCTTTCGCTTTTTTGTAACATTAATTTAATCAAATCTTTATAATCAGTTTCAATTGAAGTTGAATCTAAAAAATCTTGAAATTTTCTGACACGATCACCAAATAAGGCGTCAGCAGATTCAGTTATTGCCTCCATGTTAAATTAGAAAATATTCAATATAATTAACAAGATAACTTTAGACAAAGACTAACTATGTGATTATTGTAAGTATGTTTTTTTTAACTACCCCTTTTTTTTTATGTGTATGAGAGGTTCAACTTCAGAGTATATATGGAAAGGGCTCAATGTTTCTGAAGACAGTCAGTACAGATGGGTGGGATAATGAACAATACCGTATTGATCGATCTGAAGATTACAGGAAAGTAACAGTTAGATGTTGAAGAGTAGATTGTACTTGGGAAATGAAAGAGGGAAAAGGAAAATAAAAGGGTGACTGAATAGAATACACGTTAAGGTGAATGTAGTAAGTAAGTAAGTAGGTTGGTTGATCAATCAACAGTACGAAGCAGAAGCAGGAAATACAAACGATAGTCGTAGAGGAGGAGGAAAAGGTGAAAAACAGGTTAATTAGATACATTTAAGAAACATTGAATACAATGTGAGAAGTATACCATATTCAATTAATTAAAGCCATTTTGAGTAAAATAACGTGTCTATACCAATAAAAACAGTGAGTTTCATATATTAAATCTTACATTCATTAGATAATCATACGTAGTTAACAGTGAAATAACGTGCAGAAGTGAAACACCCGATTGGGAAATATAATTATCAACGCGTCTCTTTTTTCTTCACACATTTTTCTGACATTTTTAAATTTTGAATTTTTGGAATGTGGGTTTCTAATAGCGTTTAGAACATCTGTACACATATATATTAAAAACACCCGTGCACACGACTCACAAAGACAAGCAGAAGAAAAGGACTCAGGTTCTAATTCCACAATGATAAATCCAGACACACTGAAAAAGGTTTTGAATGGTTTCCACTACCCTTTGGGGACAAGAGTCAAACTTTCCATTGACATCTTTCGATTACTTCATCCCCCACTAGTGTACTGAGCGATTTCCCAGTTCTGTTGAGTCAGATAAAACAGCGAAAATAGAGCCATACACCACAACCATTACAAAGACTGCAAGCGCAGCCACCTCTTACACCTGCGCTTGCAGTTGTTGGGACTCGTCTGGATGGTACTGCTGCACGAGCGTGGGTGCGTGGGTGCGTGGGTAATTAGGCCCAGGGTAAGGGGTCTGCGGTTTGGCGAGAGCCTGCGTCAATGGACCGCGGCTTGAATACCCACTGTCTGGAGCTGGACACTGGCTGCTTGAGGCGCTGGCAGCCCAGAAGACGGACACACACCAAAGAGAGCCACAGCCTTTTATGGAGAAGGGACTGGAATACGAAACGGGGGAAACCGCTGAGGGAAGACAGAGGAAGAAGAAGAAGAAAAGAAAAAAGACGAGACGCAGCGAGACCCAAAGATTCCCGCTATCCCAGCAGACAACCAGAGGGAAGAAGCAGTTAATCCCCACCTGGCTGCACGCGCAGAATCCCGAAATGCAGCTGGCCATAATTTCATGCCGTGAGCAGTAATCCACCAATGCTCCTCTCCAGATCTTTCTCTGGGATATTTTTTATAAAGTAGTCAACTTGGATTACGAATGTCCGCCCAGCTGAAATTGCGCTTTCTACAATTACTTCTTTCTTTCACTGTAAATCACTATTCACTACAGGGCAATGAAAAATGAATGAATTGAATAGTAAGCATCTGTGGATCATTTAGGAAAATATCTCCATTAACCATATAAATACACAGAGCGAATTGAATAATTAGGACTAAAAAATAAATCACTATAATAATATACTTGGATGAATGAGGAAATAAAATCTAATACAATCAATAAATAAGATAGAATGTATATGTAAATATAAATATGTAAATATATTGGACATATCATAATAAATGTAACATTTAAAATATAAAGGAAGAATGAAATTTTGTTTAATTGCAATCAAACTACTATTGATTAAACTAAATGCAAATAATGTTATTTATATTAATAAATTTTGCATATTTGCTAAACTAAACTCAACTCAACTACCCTAAACTTAACTAGACTAAGCTAAACAAAACTGAATAAATTTCAAATCTGATAATTTGTAGAATTGAATTGCCTTTTATATACGTATACATCTATATATCTTGGTTAAATGAATTAAGGAACAGTTTTAGCGAACACGTTCAATTTCATATTTATATTTATTATCACGATAATGGGAAAGAACGCTAAGGTTATTTTTAAATTAATTTTAATTACAAGCATTTTTTTATATTTATAATTAGGTTTTCAAAAATCTAAGCATAATTTGAATTTTTATTCGTATTTAAAATATATGAATTTTACTGAATTTCATAAAATCTTATGAAATCTAATGAAATCTTATGAAATCTCATAACTCAACAATATTAAAGTACATAGAACTTTTTTTTAGTCCACATCAAGAGAATAAACTAATTATGCATGGAAGATATCTTAGGTATACCAAAATAAAGTGAACGAAAGACACAAAAACCCAAGAAATAATAGGAACGATATGATTAGAAGGGTAAATAGTAAACTAATACTGATATTGTTTTAAGTAAAATAATAATTTTTGTAGATGCTAAGAATAGATAAAAATAAACAAGATACCGTTTAGAGTCGAGAATTGAGAGAGCAAGTTTATAGGTGGGGTGAGATGGGATGAATGATAAGTAGCTAGTTATCTAACTATGTATTTAATAATATATATTGATTGAGAGCTTAGGGTAAAGCTCGTAAAATCAACAAACCAAGTTTAGGAAAAAAGAAAGCAAAAAATAAGAAATTAAGCAACATCTTTTCAGATCTGAAAATTAGTTATCAGATCAGATTTGGCTTTTAGGTCTCTTATTCTGATAGTGAAATTGTCATGCATTTTGCATTATAGTGAAGAGACCCGATATATACTATGCAAATACCGAAAAGAGTTAGCGTGTATATCTATTTGGAGTCCCGTGGGGGGTGTGGGAGAGTTGAGAGAGCCGATAGAGTAGAGACGGCATCAACCTGTTACTTTTAGGATGTTAACGATAAGTAGTAGAGAATAAAGAAAGGTGAATTTCATGAAGATAAGCTTCTCAGAAATGGTCTGAGTCCATAGTCGAGAGCGTTAGTTACGGGATCGGTGTTAAGCCTTTAAGGTCTGCGGTAAGGGCCAGGTACACGACTCTTTAGAATAAAGGTACCCAGCGGCTCAGTTTATAGAGGGTAGAGATAGAGTAATAAATAGTGGGTGGAGATAGTAGGAACTGGGAACTAAACGCAAGTGATTCCAGAGCTGTGAAAAGAAGCACCCATCCCATTAATCCGTGAATTAAACGATTGAGCAACATGCACATACACACAAAGGGAAGGAAAAGTTAAGCTGGTGGAACTGAGCGCCAATAAGATGCCCATCAAGAACAGACGACTTGAATCACCAATAACTCTAGAACCTCTGTAGAACCTCTGTAGAACCTCTGTAGAACCTCTGTAGAACCTCTGTAGAGCAGCTCCAGAACTGCTCTAGAGTCAATCACTTTTTCGTCTCTTCGCTGTCTCTTCGCTGTCTCTCCACTCAGCCTCCCTGGAATATGCTTCTCCTTAAGTAAAGTCTGGTCAAGCCTCACTCTCCTGCCTTCGGGCGCGCCCGCTCAGCATCGCCCCCACGAGGAGTGTGTGGACAGAGGAGCCGCTTCGAGAGCCATGTTTCCAGAATTTTCAGAGTGCCAGCGAACAATGCTAACCCGAGCCGCTTGTCAAAGCCTTTAGAGAGAGTTCAGTTGTTAGCTCTTAGGCTACTATTGTTCCCTTATATGGCTGAACCTATTGCGTGCGGTTCTTTTTCATATTATTCTATACATACATACATGCATACTGTTTACTAATAAATTATTTGGTATTTAGAATAGTCTCATGTTTTTTTTTTTCTATTGAAAGAGAAGAACACTGTTAATACACCATTACAGTCTGTTAACAGCATACTAAATATTTTACTAAATAAGTTATAGTATAAATGATTACCCAATTCTTTTATTTAAACTTCAAAACCGCGATTGTTGTATATTGTATGCTGAAGAGAATGAGCCAACACAGTGATTTGAAAATAGGTTTAAATCCACACAACCAAATTCTGTACTCCTATTGGTCTACTTAAATATCTTTATTTACTTACTAATATTAACAAAAAGATCTTTAACACCCCATACATTACACCGTACTATATATATTCTTATAGAAATTCTTTTTGTATCTCATTTTATTCACAAGTAAATGAGTGAGTAAATGAGTGAGTAAATGAGTGAGTAAATGAGTGAGTGAGCGAAAGAGGGTGACCAAAATATTAAGGGATAATTAAAATATGTCAAATGAGTTATTTTCATTTTTATTGTAATTATTGTAATATATCAATTAAATGCAAATGTATAATAAAAATTACTAAACTAAAATTGGTTCAGAATTTTTTTGACATTTTTTATATTCTATATTATATTATATTATATTATATTATATTATATTATATTATATTATATTATATTATATTATATTATATTATATATTATATTATATTATAATTTACTATTGTCTAAGTTCCATAATATTCCAATACACTTATTTACATTAAATATATCTAAAAAAAAGGAATTCATTTCTATTTTTTCAATCGATAATTTCTGTAGGTGCATCAAAAAGAAGAAGAAGAAGAAGAAGAAAATTAACAAATTTTATTATTGTTTATTTATTATTGTTTATTTATTTTTTAAATTTGTTTATTTTCTTAAAATTCTTTTTAAATTTGTTCAGAATTTTGATTGGTTTTTGTAATTTTTATTAAATTTATTAAACTTATGAGCTGTTTTTTTGAAATTAAAATTTAAAAATTTGTTCTAAAAGAATAAATGTAAACAAAAATAAATGATCTAAGGGTTTATTATTATTATTATTATTATTATTATTATTATTATTTTTATTTTTATTAATATTAATATCTGTCAATTAAATATCTCAAATAATAGTAACGTTATATTTTAAGAGTAAATTCATTCACTCATAATATATCTATATATATTATGACATCATTAATGACAATAACTAAACGACCAAATACTTTAATTTAATTTAAGTCATATATATACTAGGATATGAGCAAATATTTCATTAATTAAATTACTTTTAATAATAATTAATATTTATTGAAATTAAAAATTTTTGTATAAATATAATAAAAAAGGTTCAAGTAGTTAAATTTATTTAGAGATAAAGAAAGATATGTAAATCCCGTAAAGATAAATGATATTGAGAATACAATACAGAAAGAAATGAAAACCATAAAATAAAATAAAATAAAATAAAATAAAATAAAATAAAATAAAACAAAGTAAACGATAATAAATAAGCGTGATCAAAATTGATTTTATTAGATCAATGGGACAAACAGTAGTATAAAATGAAATAAATTAATAAAAAACCTCGAAATAAAAATCAAAAAAAAATGCAATATGGGTTAAAATTACGCCGCTTGAATATAATTTAAACTAAATTAAATTAAGTATTTTAATTAAAAGGGGGTGATAAATAAAGGGGACTACTGATTATTATTGATATCATTTATATGTATTTGTATGTAAGGAATTGTGTACAAATGAATGACAGGAATATATGAATAAACTGAAGTGGCAGACAAGAGATGTATGACAGACAAGACATGTATACAAATCAAACAAAGTATCCTTAAAATCCAATAAAGTTTAGTCATGAGTGGGGGTTATTCCTACTGATTAATTATATCTCAAACAATGCGGTTTATATATCTACTACTTATCATGAAGACAATAAATACATTATTGAAAGAAACAAAGAAAGAAACAAACAAAACAACTATCGTTAAAGATAAAGATCAATATTTGGTTAATAGATAATCAAATAATCATTTATTTGAAAAAAGGAAAAGGAAAAGGAAAAGGAAAAGGAAAAGGAAAACAAGGGCAAAAAGAAAAACAAAAAAATGAAAGAGGAAATACTTTTAAAGAAATAGTGTGGATTTAATAAAGATAAATTTAAACTATTTAATGATTGACATCATGATCAATTTAGACAAGCTATTGAAACGAGTAATGAAATAAGAAGTATAGATAGCTTTATATAACGTTTAGAATTTATCCCAAGTCATAATAAATGTTAGAAATTTAAGAATTACCCAATATAAAGTTTAGACTTGCCAATGCAAGGATAAGCCGCAGAGTAGGGAAAGAGGATATCGAATTGAATCCAGTTTCCACACACCGTTTCACAGTTTGCAGTCTATAGCTTATAGTTTATAGTCTATAGTTTATAGTCTATAGTTTATAGTTCATAGTATACAGTTGACAGATCATGGCTGTGCTTGTCTATCTGCTGTCTCTCAGTGACGTGACAAATGACAGATGACAGATGACAGATGACTCATGACGTATACCATTAGAATTCTAGCTATGCACAGAGTAAGTGTTTCACAAATGTCGAAAAACTAATAACGAGATCAAAGTAAATAAAATAAACAAAAAGGCTAAGAAAAACTAAAACTGCTAAAGGTAAACATGAAACAGTAAATAATAAGCAAAAGTAGAAACGCTGAAACACGAAACGACAATATGAGATAGCCATTCAAGACAGGCACAAAACGAATGTTGTACATACAGAGTAACAGAAGGCAGGCTTCTTCTGTTGCTCTTATTTTTATTGGTGCTGACGTGTAAATCTCAGCCTGGGAGCTCAGGAGGTGTGGGGAGCCATCCACCAATCGCGTTGTGCTTGCGTGACTTACACTCCATGCTGCGATATGATTGGTGGAAAGAGAAGATAAGATAAGAGAGGAGAAGATAAGATAAGATAAGAGAAATATACTAATATGACACTCTGTCATTTAGAAACGCCACACAAGCCACACAGATATGGAGACAAGTACAGAAACACCCAGAAACACCCAGAAACACACAAAACCACAGAAAAATACACAAAAACACGTACATAGTGCATACAGACTACACAAAGTACGCGCAGGTGGCTCAGCAAATAAGATCCTTTTGTGTCATTTCTGCTACTTTCTGTTACTTTCGCTCTGTTGCAAGAGACGAGACCAGCTGATATCCGTGGTGCCAGCGTTACGTGGAGTGCGTGGAGTGCGTGGATCGGAAGGATCGGGAGGATCACCCATGCGTCTGCGGTCGACACGGCCGTTGCGTTGCTTAGTCTATTACCAGTCTATGATCTGTCTTATCTTGGCTTGCCCCACAAACCGCGGGGTTTTCTCTCTTTTTTCCTTTTGGCAAACGCTGGATCAGCCAGCTCTTTCCTCATTGGGACAAATTGCTGATTGCTGATTGCTGTTTGTTTATCTTTTCGTAGAAGATCAGAAAAACTCCGTCCCATCAGCTAGCACAAACACTAACACACAATCTCTTTAGCAGAAAGCCCGTAATTATGTACACGCCCCCTTTTCCTTGACAGTTGGTCTTTCCTCCGATCATCTTTCGTGATCAGCAAGCGCTCTTTGTTTCTCTTTTGCCCATTTCTTCGATTTCTTCGTTTTGTTTAGTTTCACTGTGCTCATGATCCCATGGGTTCGACAGATGCTCCTTCTTCATATTCCTTTCATCATCTCCATTCGACTTGGAGCTAGCTTGTCCTTAGACTGGTGCTAGATTGTTGTTAGATTGCTGCTAGTGTTTCATCTTCTCCCCATTCTCCGGTTACTTTAACACTCGAACAAGGGCAACAGATAAGCTCCAACTATTGATAATATCCTATCAGCTTTGTTTTAGGACACGCACACCTCGATGCCACACCACTATCCAGAACTAGTAATATGCCGATATCTTTACCATACTTTTTGACTTTTATTATAAATTAATGTAATATCATATAATGAATGGTCAAACAGACAAATTCAAATAATACGTAATTAAAGACACTTTACTTTCATTTATCCTGTTAATAATCTTCATCTCCCTTAACCATACTTCTTCCTCTATTAGGGTTGTAACCTCCTCCCCGCGCTTCCCCTTGTCTTATCTTATCTTATTTTTGGTACCGATAGATTCAAATACTCACATCACATCAGGTAAATTAGTAAATAGGCAAATACCAAATTAGCAAAAGAAAAAAGAGATAAATGATAAAAATTATCAATTAAGATATCAAAGTAAATGTGAATGCATGTATCATGCACCATACACGGCGATGATGAAGGTTAATCCTAAAGATGCAATTAGGGATGTGGCTTTAAAAAACTCATTTTTAAATTATATGAATGAATGAATGAATGATTTACAGAAACTACGCGAGCCGCTCAATGATTAAAAAAGCAAATCTGCATGTTTATATTCGTTCAATTGCATTATATTTTCTGAAACATCTTGAAAAGAAGATGACAGCAATTGTTGTTGTAATGATGATTGTGGATACCAGAGTCTGTAGGGATTTTGATTGTCATAAGGCTTGCATCCTTGTCAATGCACCATCTTCCCTCCCGTTGTCCTCATTTAAACTTTTAATCTGTTTTTATTTCCCTTTTCGATCTTTTTTGCAATCTTTTTTTTTCTCCTATAAATGTCCCTAATCTTGAAAGGATTTAAGTGATAAGTGATCACTTCATTCATTAAATTACCTTTTTAAAACTATATTATATTTTGAAACTTCATTTCACGAAATAAATATACTTCAACTATTTGATACAATTTCCATGTGAAGCGCGAAGTGTGTTATATGTATTTAAGAAAGTGTAAGAGCAATTAAATCTACAGGTAAAAAAAGTTATGTACGCTATGCATTCAGGAAAATAAAATCAAAAGGCTGTAAGGGAGTTTAAATAAAACTAAATATAAATTAAATTCTAATAAACTCGGCCATTCATTCATCCAATATTTTTGATAAAGAGAAATAAGGGATTACAGCTGATAAATATGTCTCCGAGTGTGTCACATTTGCATTTAATTTATATAAAGTAAAATGATTAGAAAATAAATTAATAGATAAAATAAAACAATATAAAACAATATAATATAATACAATACAATATAATATAGTATAATATGCTGCATACCTGTTTGATCACCCTACCCTGCCCAGTGGATTAACAAAAGATGTATTCCCATATCCTCTTACAGATAGACTGCTTAATTAAACGTACACCATTGGTGTCAATTTGCAACAAATCAGAATGTACCACTAAGACAGACCATTGAAATGAATTTCTGGGCATTATCAGATATGCCCCCACAATCACCCTGTAAATAAAGAAGATATGAGTAATTGCCCATGAAGAAAAATGTTATGTATGTAATAATATCTCTTAAAATAACCAGTCATCAAACTCATCTCATCCCCTTCCAAGAAAACCCGAGCCCCTTCTTCTCGACCATATCCTTACTACTATTGAAATGGTGACTTTATCACTTTTGGTATTGAATAAAACACACCAGTAAGGGGTCCTTAGGGGATAAACAAGATAAAGATAAAACAAGATGACCAACCTCTAATTATGAAGGGTAAAAAAAAAGAAAAAGGATGATGATTATTTGAAAACGGAAAATTACCAAATCATTACGTATCCCTTTTTATTCAATTGTCTAATAAATACCCCGTATTTTGTATTCTCTTCTTGCCCTGCCTGCCTGTGGAGTATCTGACATTTCTACCATTTAAAGGATCTTTTTTCATGTATGGTCATGTAGGAGAGAACGGACCTTTCAATGATAGGGAAAAAGTAAACAATGCAAGGCTCGCCAGTGCATCTTGTGCGGCGCAGCTCCATCTGAGACACACTGTGTAAAGTGCCAAAAGTATCTCTCTTCCCCGATCTCTAAGTGGCGTCCAACTTCCAGCGGCTCAGCGCCGTCTGCACCTGCACCCTCCTTCCCAGCCACCGAGTTTCACAGCCCTTGCACAGCTCTCCCAGGCCACGCATACTTTTAACGCGTTTGCTCCTCGACTGAGCCAGTGATTTGCAGTGGAATCTGGGCTAGTATGGGAGAAAAAATAACGAAAATATCAGAGGAATTGAGGATAGCGGCTGAAAACGCTAATTGTATATAATCTTACAGACTCAGAGTCAAATGTCTTTAAAGTCCGCAGTACAGTTCAGACAGATTAACTCTCATAACATCCAGTAAATACTCTCCCTGTAAAACCCCACTCTAACCAGAGAAAAGAAAGGGGTTGGTCTCTGGAATAAAGGGATGAGGAAACAGCGCCATCCAATGCTTCTCTTATCATATGAAACATATCAAAAATATCATTATCATAATCATCATTATCATCATCATACACAGCCAAGTTCTGTATTGACATGATGGTGAAGTGGCGCAACAAGCGGTGCTTCTTTTTATCACCATTATTTTCAACCCCTTTTATTTTTTATTTTGTACGTTTCCAGTAATTCATGATCCTTACAAAAATGACTTTAGTAGAACAAAAATCTCGCTTCATATCATACTTTAATCATTACTGAATCGTTATGCCCATCGGACATAATCTTTAATCTGCCTTTGTTGTATATCCCTAGCTACATAAGCACTATAACCTCTTATTTTTTTATAGCCCCATTACAGCCTGTTTTTGTTTATTTATTATTATTATTATTAATTGCTATTATTATTATAAACATTGTTTGAAAAGAAGTTACCTTATATCGTTATCTTTATCATCGTTGTCTCATTAACCAGCCACATAAATAAAATAGCGCCAACATTTCTTCTGTCTTTTTAATTACATTTATTCACGCACTAAATTACATTAGACATTGGAATCAGACAATCTTTTGGGTCCCTACGTATGTTTAACAAAATGATTGTCTATCTTTTCTTTTCACCTTTTCATATCATTATACAATCACAATTTTGATTCTCCATTTTGAAAACAATTAATAATATCTAAGTTACTCCCGGTTGGGTTGTATACCTTATCATATATGCCCTGTTGTGGGAAATACAGACAATCTGAAAATTATGCCCTACATTACCCTATAACAAATGAAATTAAGCTCCTAAAGTATTTCTATGTAAAACAGGTGACGTTTAACCCTCTACTTTTGGAATCATCGATTACTCAAAGTAGCATGACAAAATAACTTCTCAGGCGGGAAATTTTTGCAGATCTTCTCAATTGCATAATTTTAACAATCAACTTTCAATTATCCCATGATCTATCTATCTATTTTTAAGATTCAAGTGAAGTAATCAATGATAGTAATACACTTGTTTTATCAAATCTTGAAATATTAGAACCGCAAGCCGCTCGTACCATAAATCTACCTACAAAAATTATTCAAGTATAAATCATCAATGTGGAATGATCTACTTAGGCTAGTAAATGCCTGTGAACGCACTTCTCCTAATTTATTGAAATGCTGGAAAATATATATATGAATTGTTCTTAGATATATAAACAATCAGCTATATTGTGAAACAATTCACATACAGACAAGTGACTATCAATGAAGCCGTCATCATAGAAACTAAATGTGAATCAGAAACTGCATAGATGGTTCGTACCTATTATTCAGTTCAAATAATATCTTTAATAGTTAACATGTGAACACATTGTTAACAATTCTTTGAGTTTGTCATTTTTGATCTGGAAATCTGAAAAAAAGCAAAAGAAAACAAATTCAGATACAATCTCGCATTATTTTCGTTATAATCAAGCACAAATGGGGCATTAAAAAAAACAAAAAGAAAATTTGAACCGTTGAAATGTAAGGCGATATGATCCCTTAAATAACACCGACAGCTTCACTAACTCTTGTTTTCTTCATTTCTGCGGCGGGGGTCTACCATCTGAGAACTTTTTGCATTATTTACTTGTTCATCTCCCACGGCGAATACGGACACTCTAATCTCAATTTATTATTATCGGTAACGAGGTAGCATACTAAATACATAGCCACTTATTTTATGGACAAAAAGCTCCATGTTATAGCAAATCATTTTCTTCTAGACTGGATCAAAATCACATATCTAGAAAGGGAATTAAGTATACAATTAGGGATAAACGAGGTAATCGGTTTCTTTTTCAACTGAACAAAACCTATGGAATACAGCCAACTTTAAGGGAATTTGAAAATGAACAGTCTCAGATCTCTAGTTACCTTCCTCATATCCTCAAGGTGCGTACGATCTTGGAGGCGTGAGTAAATAACCTACTTTATACTGAACTCTGCATTCTCAGATTTTCATCTGCAATCGAGACTCGATCTAATATATTCCCATTTGGTTGCCATGTACTTTATCCATTATACCCTCATTTGAGTCTTTTCCGTATGTAAATTACTATAGGTCCAAATGATCTAAATAGTCTCTGACCTGACTCAATAAAGTGATTTAGAAGATGGCAGGAAAAGAGCACAATGTAGTATAACACAAACTTGCTAAATCTGCTTTGTATTTTTTATAGTCATTGGCCCAACTCAATTTCATAAATCATTTATAGATGCCTCATGTCAGGGGTAACACGGATGGAAGAATATTCCCGAAAGTGTTGTTCTTTAAGTTTATTATAGTATAATAATTAAGTTATTTCAAGTTTAATTGGTAACTTTTCAGTACTAAATAAACTCTCTTGTAATATTATATAAAAAGACAAAGATTCTTCTGAACATTAAGATAAGAAAGTTTACATAAAGTGCCTAGATTAATAAAATCAACATATACTCGCTTCGTTGCATCTTACATTATGTAGGTTATTCTTTTTCTCTTCTTAGGCTTGAGATCCATCAGTTCAGCTTGAAAAAATGTTTACAATTTAATATATAACTAGTGATGAAACACTTGTGGAATGTTATAACTTAGAATACATAATTTTATGATTCAGCTTCCAAACAATTTTTTTAAAATTTTTTTTCCACATTGCGCATTTTTTTTAAACTGATTGCACATAAGTAGTCAGAGCTGCTATAAGCTTTCATGTTCTTTTAAACGTTTTCTGTGCATTTGAATAGCGATTAAAAGCCTGACCGCTTTCAGCAATTCTTGATCTGGATATTGATAAGTTAGAGATATCTAAGGGCATATACAGACAACAATAGCTAAAGAAATTATATCACAATAATGATTACAAGCCACAAACCACATTCCTACTTTTCTTTTCTGTTGCTGTAGCTGGTCTGTTGGTGCACTTAGCTCAGAACAACTCCATCTTTGCCTCGACTATCTCTTGTAATCTCTTACATACTAAGAGCTCTCATCCACGGCAGTGCTAAAAAATATATGTAGTTTTCCCAAACAGGAAATCTTATTGTCTTAAAATGTTCTCTCGCACCCGAAAATTGCATTTTTGTTTACATAACATTTACATTTATAAGCCTGAGAGAAGAGCGTCCGCATTAGGTAAAAGCAAAATATTTGTATGTCTGAAAGATAAACAAACAGACAAACACGCAGTTGTCGTCTGTCGGTTATTACTAATTAATGAAACGACTTATATAAATCTTACAAATTGTACAGTTAGATTATGGGGAAAAGACAAGAGAAGTTCATGGTAATAAAATCTGAGTAAGTACACTTGAAACCAGGGAGTACAAGATAAATGTCAAAAAGGATCCCAGCCAGACAACTTAAGAAGTTTTGTATCCCATTGATATCGGCCAATTTTGTCTTGCAATAATAGACCGTGTTTACTAAGCCTTTCTTTTTAAAGTTGAAAAGGAGATTTGTATCCAAACAAATATCGTTTCCAGGTCCCCATTGTTCGGCATAACGTTTGCATATATTCACCAAGTACCACCTGATGAGCCGATTGATTCTTCTTCCTTTTTTATCTGTTGTGGCTTAACGCATGGAACGAAGTACTAGATCCGAAATCTTTACACTTTTTATAAAACCTTTTGCAATTCTTAACAACGATACGAGAAATGAAAATTTTATTTTTATATTGATATCCTTCATTGTAATTTCAATATTTGGATGCTCCCATACCTTGATCAACTTGCTCAATTATTGTACATATTTTCATTGTAGAATTGTGAATTATATAACAATAAAAGAGAGGCAGAAAAAAATGTTGAAGTTGTAAAAAAATATATTTTGCTTTTTTGTGCGGCGATTAATTTGTAAATTAAGTTTTCATTATGTATCCTTATTCTTAGTGACTCATTCAAATCGAAAACAAATATTACAATCACTTCAACATTGATATCAATGAATATTGTTATATTTGATGTCCATGCCTACTACTCTTTTCCTTTTTGTGATTATAAACTGAAGTAGTATTTATCAATTCTCACCGCCCATAAAGTTGTCATATTCATTCATTTTGATTGTAGTTCTACAATGAATGAATGGATTTTGATGTGCAAAACAGTTATAATTGCGCTTCCTTTGTTTTATGATTACAGAAAAATGTTTGAAAAAGTCGAACCCTTAATTATAATAAATTAAAGGCGGTTTGGACCGCATTTTAATATTCCAAAGTTAAACTATTAATGTTTTTTTTTTTTAGTTAACGGTCTATTTATTAAATGTCCTATTATATATTAAAAATGAACCTGATTTCTTTCTATCTTAGATAACAAAAATTGTAAATGATAATTCTCCCGATTATAAAAAGTGTATGTAGACTCTACGGTTTTTTCTAATGTATATTAAAATTTCCTTCAATTGGAGATCAACTTTGTATTTATCCAATCAGACAATCTCCAAAGATAAAAAAATTGATGAAACCAAGCATTTTAAGGATTGTGTTGGTTACTCAAAAGATGTTGATTTCAATTACAAGATAATCTTTTGCAAAACATCAAATTCAATCTGGGAAGTTGTAAACAACTAAAATCACAGTGATGCATGCAATGGGTGAAAAATTTTAATGATCGGAATTTTTCATTTTGGGTGAAAATTTCTTGGTTATGTTTCATTTTCTGTAATGATGGTGGACCACTTGCACGGGAGAAAAAGACTGCAAAAAAGGAATATGATTCAATGTATTACAGAAACGGCTGCTTCCAACAACATTCTCTTCGAACCAGCAAAAGAAGGATTTACCCTTTAAACAGACAAGAAAATAGAAAGATTAAGTAAAGTTCAATGTAATTTTAAGTTATTTACTATCTAGGGAATGTGAAAAATGCAAAATACTAATCAATTTAATTTTCCATTATCCTCAGCTCAGGTTTTATTGTTGGGAATTATGCTATATGTGTAAGGAACAATTAAATACCTGCTCTGAGAATGAAAAGGCTCTCAGACAAAAGGCTTGCAAAGCATTATTCGCATGCATTTTCCTCATAAAATTTCATGAATTCTACATTTTATTATGCTCTCTTAGTCAACATATATTTCCACAAACAGAAATTTCAATAATACAAGATGCTGTATATGGAAGTTGTGCAACCATTTTTCCATACTGTATCTCACCAAGGACCTTCCTCTTATCCAATTTCCTCTCTGTTTGTGATTTTGATTTCTGTTGCAAAAGTTGTATCTTTAAACTTCAAGCAGCAAATTTTTGTGATATTTGCAAAAAGGATACATGATTATTGGATTTTGGGGCTGGATTCTGAAATGTAAAATATAACTGGGTAGCAAAGACTTATTTGGAGATTTCAAGATACTTAAATTTCACACAAACAGAACTGATTTTGCACGTGATTCACTTTTCCTGGAATCGTATTAAAGAAGATTGAATTGGAGGAGCGGCATTCGCTTACATGTTGTTTAACTATGTGCTGGCGATTTGAAGAAGGCGGCCGTCTGTTCTTCCCGTCAATAACGAACGCCTACGCCTCAATGCTGGATGATTCCTTACATCCGTACATCGCCAACGGTGACCACTGACAAGATGCAAGGAAACGCAGAAGTATGCCGTATCGAGAGGAAACGCGCTCTCTACATGTTTCTTATATTATTACTGTGCTATTTCAGGTGCACATCCAAAAGGGGAAAATAGATACAATATTTAAATTGTTCGGTGGCATCCTTGTAAAATAGGTCTCAAAGGAAATTCAAAAACTTTATGTCTTACATGCTCACGTTGGTATATCCTATATCAAGTTACGTATAGGCACATATTATATACATGATTCTACATGCTCATACATATTAGTACATTAAGATTGCATACCATAATTCTTTGAGCAGGGCATAAAAATAAGGAATTACGAAGAGCAGACTCTATAGATAGGCTTGGAACCAAGTGAATCAATCAACCTTCTGATTGTCAGGATATTTTCATTGGTCAGATACTTAGACACTTTTTGTCCCTTAAAAGCGGTTTAATAATACATTGAATGGTATTGATACAATAACGCTTAATGTTATTAAACACTTCACATCATCATGTCAATTTCCAAATATATAAAACCACTGAGCTTTCTGATCAGTAACATAGGAAAAGTATGAGTAGCAACAGTTTATTCTCGGTTAAGAGTAGGGATGCGGAATTTCAGCAATGGCTGTTTCATGGGGTGTAATAGACTCTTATTTATTTCTTTATGTCTTCAAAAACGTATGGTTCGTACTTTATTCTATATCGCTAGGTAGCGACTCTGTATCAACAAGGACCTGAATTAGTTGATTACACTGCGATCAATACCCCTGTTGAATCTATTGAACAGATCAATAATTTGTCTCTTAAGTGCACCTACTTCATATATATTAGGCTTATTAGCATATTCGATGCAGTAACGCAATAATTCTAAACTCCTCAAGAAAATTGAGGAATCCCTTTTGGAACTTCAGATATATTCGCATTTCTGTATGTTTATGATATTTTATTTTCAGTTATATTTCATCTCAAGAACCCAAAGTTTAAAACTACATCCATTATTGCAGTAAGTAAAACCAATATCAGAAGCGCATTTAATCCAGACCCTACAGTAAGTCCTTCAAGATTACATGTTGACCCATATATGCCTTATATACTACTTCGGCTACTACGTTCTCAACCGTCCATATGGAATGCGTATGCATCTGGACAAAGGAGCGCATATGGACACTACATACGATTTCTCTTTGCACCACTAAATTATACTGCTTCAGGGCTATTTTGTGATTCCAATCTTCTTCTCTCCGTAACTCTTTAACAATAACAAAATTTGTCCAGATCGTCTCCAAGCTGAAACGATTGGTATTTACTTCTTATCTTTCTTCTTGGTTGAGTGCTTAATATTTTGTGAGCTGGGCTTTGAATTCAGCATGTTAAGCCAACATCGTATAATTAAAATATATCTCTTTGTTCAACTTGACGAATAGATTTGTCATTTTAATTAGTACAAAAACTAATCTTCAGATGTAACTGTATTTGATATCTGCGATCTATAATAATTAATCTTTCCCCCTAAAAAAGAACAAAAGGAAAGGAATCAATCGAAGATTCGTAGACGTATTGAGCGCGTATTTTTAAATCAATTAAAATAACTTACTTGAAGTATTCTTTTTTTTTTCACAAATTTAGAGAATATAGTAGGCTTTAAATTCTCTTCCCCTTATTTGTGTGAATTATTTATTGTTTTATGGAGACGAGAATCAGTATCTTTCTGAAACTGAAAAGTGCTGGCATCAACCATTTGACTCCAGTATAAACTAGTTGTCAATGCTGAGCAAGTCAAAAGCTTTTTTGTTTACATCTATTTCAAGACACCTAATGTGGAAATAATACGATTTGATATGAAGATTAAAGGTCACTGAACAATTTAAAACAGGACCAAAAATACTATAACCACAAAGAAAAGCTGGAGATGATAATATGGTTTGATCTAGACAAACGCCAGCGAGAATGTCATGTACAAACCTTTTCTCCACGATAGTATAGGGAAGGAAGCTAGCTACTCTCATTTCTGTGGAAAGAGAAATTTCAGCTGAGCGCATGCGTATGTGATATTCTGTCATTATATGCCATTTAATGCATATCTTTACATTTTTCTGCGTAAAATAATTTATATGTTTATATGTGTATGTAATGCATGTCTGTCATGCATTGCAGTATAATAGGTTTCTGTTTATTGTTGTCTTGCATTTCTGCAGCAGGAGTACCAATAGAGTCCTGACAATAACAAAAGCATAAGTCACCTTTTTCTTAAGTCACTGTGCACAGAGATTTTTGTAGAATAAAGTTTGTAATGTTCAAAATTTCTCAGTCTCTTTGGTAATCCATAATTTTCTTCTATGTTTACCTTGTTCGACCTTGTTGTTTGTTTATGGTGGTGCTTCTACTACCAACACTAATTGGTAAATAATAATAACAATAATATCCCAAACAATAACAGTAAATAAAATGTATGGTTTTCCTTTCCTGGCTCTCCCAGACTGACAAACATACATAACCATCATTATTTCCTCTTCAGCTTGAGCTTCTCCATCAGACCTATTCACCTCTGGCTTCATTCTCTAAGAATTCCTCCATATAATACTCCTTGTTTCTGCTCTTTATAGTCACTTCTCTTGTCAACAAAAAAAAAAGATCAAAACAAGAGTAGATCCTTCAAAAGTATATGTTGTATCTTAGTGATTATAAACCATCCCTTGGAGAATTCAGAATAAAATAAATACATCTTAGTCATCGTTTTCAAGGACTACTTATACCATTGCCGTCATTATATTTATCATTCATTTTACAAATAGCATATCTTTTGGCTTACTGGTGTCTGTATTTATATAAACATCACACTTGTTCTTACATTTTGAAAAGAATATCAACATTTAATTTATTTAGGTTGTAATTTATTAATGGAACTCATTTATCATTACTAATCATATAAAAGATATCTTGATATATTAATACAAAGTTTCAAATATAAGTACACACCCCTTTTGAATTTTACCAAAACAAATAATCTAGAGTTTATATTGTATATCAATCTTTAATAGCATCGTCTTCAATTTAAATTTAGAATATTGCATACTTTTTTGTGAACCACTGGTGATTGTATAATATAGATATTTTTTAAGGATATCATCAACTAGTCATTAAATTTTTAATTTCAATTTATTTTTTTAAATCTTCATATTTGCATCGTTTTTTTTTTCTTTACACAATAATAACAACACAATCAATCATTGCGCATATTTCACATTTACCTTTAAAATAATATTATATCAACTATGTCAACAACAGAGTCTCAATTAATGGCTAATATGCCGCTACCGCCACAACCGCCATCACAAATACCACAACAATCAGGTGAAAGCCAATCACAGCCTTCATCTTCATCCTCTAATAGACAAAGTATTTCTTCCAAATCTAGGCGTGCACCAAGAGAAGTTAGATTTGGTGCCTATATTTTAGGTTCTACTCTTGGTGAGGGTGAATTTGGTAAAGTTAAGCTTGGTTGGAGAAAGGATGGAAAACAACCTTCTCAAGCCGCTATTAAATTAATCAGAAGAAACTGTATACCAAGAGGAAGTGAGAAGGAAAATAAAATCTATAGAGAAATTAATGCTCTGAAAAAATTAGCACATCCAAATATTGTTCGTTTAGAAGAAGTTTTACAAAATGATAAGTATATTGGTATTGTATTAGAATACGCTTCTGGTGGTGAATTATTTGATTATATTTTAGAACACAGATATCTAAAGGAATCTATGGCCTGCAGGCTATTTGCACAATTAGTATCCGGTGTTGATTATATGCACTCAAAAGGTATAGTACACAGAGATTTAAAACTTGAAAATTTACTATTAGATAAACATAAAAATATAATTATTACAGATTTTGGTTTTGTCAACAGCTTCCATGGTAATGACTTCATGAAAACCAGTTGTGGTTCACCTTGTTATGCTGCTCCTGAATTAGTCGTAAGCAGTGAACCTTATGAAGGTAGAAAAGTTGATGTATGGTCTTGTGGTGTTATTTTATATGCAATGCTTGCTGGATATTTACCATTTGATGACGATCCTCAAAATCCAGATGGTGACAATATCGCCAGGTTGTATCATTATATCACACATACTCCATTAACATTCCCAGAATATATTCAACCTACTCCAAGAGATTTATTAAGAAAGATAATTGTTTCAAATCCAAGAAAAAGAATAGATTTAAAACAAGTCAGATCACATCCGTGGTTAGCTCCACATGCTCCATTCCTTTCCGTCACTCCTGTTGAATGGGATAGAAACCATAGATCTACAAGACAAAGAACTGTATTAACTGCAGCAGAAAGATCAAATAGAAGATTATCTTTAATGGAAAATCCAACATCTGCATCTTTTATGTTAAACAAATCAAATATGAAATCATACAGTACTCAAAACGTTTCTGCCATACTATACTCAAACCCTGCAGCTCCACAGACTTCATCTTCTCATGTAATGGGTATATCATCCTCCAGTTCAAATGCTTCAATTGGAGATTCGCATATATCTTCATCAGTGTCACAACAAACAATTCCAATCTCTAATCCATCATATATTCCAACTTCTTCAAGTACTGTACTGAACACTCCTACAGCCGGTGGATTCTCCTCCTCATCATCACCAACTCCAACTCCAACATCACCTGTTGCAAATGAATTAAACATTAACAATAATAATGATAATAATAATAATAATAACATCACAGATTCTGTTCCAATAGATAATGAATTTAAGGCTCCACAAAACCCTCAATTATCAACTTCTGTTAGTTCCTCTTCATCTCCAATTCCTTCATCTTTAAGTACATTTGGTGCCCATAATAGAAGTAATTCATCCACCAGTATTGTACTACAAGCAATTGTCGAAGCCGATAAAGTTGAGCATTCTAGACGTAACAGTCTTTCTAATGAAAATTCAATCTATTCCAAGTCAAATAATTCGCGCTCATCTTTATTTGAAAAGCCATCATTGAATCCATCAGGCTCCAATAATTTGTACGTTCCAGGAGTTTCTGTCAATCCATTTGAAACCATTGAAGAAGATCCATCAACAAAATCCCCAGAAAACAAAATGCTTCCTCCAGCTCTACCGCCATCTAGAAATACCGGAAATGTAACAAAGTTACCATCCAGATCAAGGCCTCGTCCAACATCTTATCATCCAGGTACAGTTTCAACTTCTTCATACCAATTTCCTTCACCTGATTTATCATCATTACTTTCTTTTGCATCTACCGAATATAATTTGTTAGCTCGTCCAAAAATTGACAGAGAGCCTCCATCTTCAAATTCTATTAAAAATTCTCCTCTTAATTCTTTATCTAGTTCTCCAACAAAGGAAAAAAGAAATTCATGGTGTCAACCAAAAGTATCTGAACCAATTTTGGATATGAGTATGGCTAATGGTGTCTTAACTAAATTGAACGATTTATCTTTGGACTTATCTGAAACTACCTCAAATACAAATTCTAATATTTCAAATTCTTCCAATCAACTTTCCCCCTCTGAAACTATTGAAAATAATCCATTATTAGAATCACCAATAAATGTTGTTGCTAATAAGAAGGAAAATCGTAAATCAATTGCTATTGATTCACTAAATAGTGCTATTGATATGTTTGGTGGTCCAGATAAAGGATTAGGTCAAGTTGTTTCTCCAAAAATTCAATCACATCTTGAAAAGAATGCTGAATTGGAAGATGAAAATAATAAAAAGGTTTCTTTAGTACACGATTCAGATGAATCTGGTGATAATACCATTACAGAAAACGATACTGTTGCTTTAACTGATACTCAGGACAATAATTCAGCTAAAGAAAATATTATAACCGAGGTCCCTGCAGGCACACCTTCAGTTAATCAAAGAAGAAAAGTTTCAAACCAAAATTCATTATCTAAATCCAATGCTGCTCAACAACATAACAGTTCAATGAAATCACACAGTAGTGTCGATGTTTCAGAAAAGGAAAATAAAGTTTATCATCAACATTCAACAAATTCTAATGCAAACAGAAGTAAAAGATTCAGTTTATTAAGTTTTTACTCTTTATCAAATTCTTCAGTTGATTCTCAACTGAAACCACCACAAAATGAAAATACACCTTCATCATCTTCATCTAATTTATCTCAACCAACTGTTACTACCAATCAATCTTCAAAGAAAGTATTAGAACCAAGTAAGCATATGAATGTTAAAAAATCTAATAGAGCTTCAATGGATGTTAAAGCCAACAGAAGGATGTCTTTACAAAATACACCTCAAGGATCTTCCAAGCAAGAGACTTCTACAGCCAAGCGTGTTATGGATTTCTTCAGAAGAAGAAGTATTAGAATTTAATTGATTCAATAATTTTGCTACGCATAATAAATATATTTCGGCGGTACTGTATTTAAATTTCAGTCTGTTAATTTTTTTTTTCTTCATTTTCATTTTTGTTCAATCCTGAGT
Source organism: [Candida] boidinii (assembly GCA_001599335.1). Taxonomy (NCBI): domain Eukaryota; kingdom Fungi; phylum Ascomycota; class Pichiomycetes; order Pichiales; family Pichiaceae; genus Ogataea; species [Candida] boidinii. The sequence goes on from BCGP01000008.1 coordinate 453,053, forward strand.
TTTATTTTTGTTTCACTTTTTTTTCAAGTGTGTTCGTTCTCCTATATTTTTATATTCATTTGTGTATCTAAATGATTAGAACACTTTATACATCATTGAGTATATGACACATATTTATTACCTTTTATTATTCATAATATGATTCATCTGAATGTCTTTTTTTTTTCTTTATTTACCTTGCGCATAAGGATACCGTGCAATCTCAATATTGTTCTTGTCGCTATTTTTTTATTAATATTACTTGTTCAATATCTACTTTTCATTTCGTTTAATTTATAAAATATGTGTGTATATATATATATATATTATATTTATGTATATATATTATTATTATTTACATGTATGTATAGATATTTATAATATACATATTTTTCGGATAGTCGTGTTTTTCGTTTCATTACTTATTTTCATCTTTATAATATTTGTACTTATTTTCTTAATATAATTTAATTTCATCAAACATTTTTTCAACACGGTTATTATTAAAAATGAATTAAATTGTATAGTAAATTAATGGTACTTAAATTTACCTTTATGAAGCAGTCTACGGTTACATTTTACAAAAAGACAAAAAAAAATTTCAATGATATAGATATATTACATCTATTAAAACTATTTAAAAATTAAATTAAATTAAATTAAATTGAATTAACCTATAAATCATAATTAGAGTTTAATTGTTAACATTATTAATGATAATTAATAAATATATTTAAAATACGGTTAATGTTTAAACTGAAAATGAATCATAGTTCATCTTTAGCAGCATCTTCAGATTCAGCTGGAGCAGCAAGAGAACCACAATCAGCAATAATGATTGGTTTAATTGGTTTATCTCTGTAATTGGTCTTAGCACCTTCAATCATCTTAACGACATCAAAACCTTCGATAACTGCACCAAAGACAACGTGTTTACCGTTTAACCAAGAAGTTGGAACAGTGGTAATGAAGAATTGAGAACCATTTGTGTTTTTACCAGCGTTAGCCATTGATAATAAACCTGGTCTATCATGTTTTAAAGTGAAATTTTCATCAGGGAATTTAGCACCATAAATTGATTTACCACCGGTACCATCATGATTTGTGAAATCACCACCTTGGAGCATGAATTTTTTAATGACTCTGTGGAAACTTGAACCTTTGTAACCAAATGTTGGATCTTCAGAGGTGGATAATTGGTAAAAATTTTCAGTTGTCTTTGGAACAACTTTACCGAATAAACCAATAACGATTCTTCCTAATTTTTCACCATCTTCTTCGATATCGAAAAAGACTTTATGTGTGATTTCAGGTAATGGTTCTAATTCAGCAGCAGCAGAAGAATAATTGATGAAAAAGAATAAAGCTGCAAAGATTGCAATTATAGCAGATACGAATCTCATCATTTAAATATTATTATTACAAATAATGATTCTAATATCAATAAATGAGAATGATATCTAATCAGGTGGGAAGTTAGCCTAATATTTTTGTTGCTTTATAAGTAAACAATAAATAAACTAAATTGGTGGTTATTGGTGTTAGAACAAGTGGCAATTGATGGATGTGGTGTATAAGAAGAGGGACGAAATGGAGATGGATAGATAGATACCAACTGTGTATTATATCCAATCCAACCAACCTTCTGTTTATCTGGATTCTGGGTACGCACCTTTCGCTGATTCGAACAATGAACAAATCAGCCATGTTACTTTTCTGGGAAAAAGTAAATGCACCGACTTTAACAGCACAGCATAAATATTTGTAGTGATGTAGTAAATTTTATGTGCACGGGTGTTGGAATTTATATTTTTGAGAGTTTTCAGTTTTTCAATTTTTGAAATTTTGTATTCTTCATTTTTGGAAATTTCCATTTTTTTTTACTTATTTTTTACCGAAATTTTATTTTGAAAAAAGGTAATATTAATGTAATAACGACTGTATATTTTTATTTATAAATTAAATTAAATAAAGTGGATGAAATTCATATATATATATATATATATAATTATATGACTAATCTTTCGATAGAGTATTGTGGAATCTTTGATGAATTTGAAGAATCATTACAGCTGATACTATTTGTAGCTGCATCGAAATGAGTTGGTTTATCAGAGATATCTAATAACAAATCTAATTTATTAGTGGATATATTAATAATATCAGAAGTAATATTATTAGCATTACCATTTAATGAAGAAGAAGTAGCAGCAGAAGAAGAAGATTTTGAATTTAATCTTTTCTTATTTTTATTTTTCAATTTTTTCTTATTTTTCTTTTGATCAATTAATTGTTGTTCTGAAAGTAATAAAGATTGATTTACAAAAGTTAATAATTGAGTATCAAAATTTAAAGAATTAATTTTTTTATTTGTTTTATTAATTAAAGTTTCTAATTGTTTTTCATTTTTTGAATATTGTAAACTTAATACTAAACCATTTGAATCAATAAAAGAATTTAAAACTTCATAACCATAATTCATTTTAATAATTTTATGAATAATTTGATCTAAATTAATTTCATTAAATTTATTTTCAAATGATGATTTTTTAATTAATTTAATTGTATTTTCAGTTATTTCATCTTTTGAAAATTCTTCAGTTAATCTAGCAATTAAATCTTTAAAAATTTCTTCATTTTCAACTAAACTTAATTGTTCAATTAAATCAATACATGGTATTCTAGGACAAGTAACTATAGCTTGTCTCATTAATCTTGGATAATTTTTTAAAGTATTTAATAAACCACTACAATATTCACATGGGAATAAAGGATGTGTTAATAAATAAGTTAAAGAATTTTCAGCAATTTGATTTGAATTAAGTTTTAATACTCTTTTTGAATTATTTTTTGAAATTGATTTAACTTCAAATAAGATATCAATTAAATCTTTTATAAAATTATTATCAACAACACGATCTTTATCAACTTCAAATACTTTAAATTTTTCATTTTCAGAAGTAGTAGTTATATTATTATTATTATTATTATTATTATTGCTATTATTAATTTTTTGATTTTCTTCTTCATTTTTAAGAAAATTAACTAATTCTTTATCTAAAATTTCAAATTTATCTTCAGACTTATATTTTTTCAATTTTTTAATAAATTCATTTAATTCTTTATTTAAATTCAATTCAATATCATTAATTTTTTTAATTGAATTTGAATAATTATCAAATTCAACATTAGATAATGTAATCAATGAAGGTGTACCATTATACCTTATTATTGAATCATTACTACTATTGTTATTATTATTATTATTATTATTGTCATTTGAATTATTAACTATACCTTTTCCTAATACATCACTTAATTTACCTAAACCAACATCAATTGAAATTTGTTGAATAGTAGCATAATTATCATTTGGATTTTTTAAAAGAATTAAAGCAAATGTTTTTTTAGTCTTTGAAGAATTACCTTTAACAATTGGTGATTTTAATAAAGTTATATATTTTTGTTTTAAATTAATTTCTTTATTATTAGTAGTAGTAGTAGTAGTAGTAGTAATAGTATTAATTGAATTAGTATTATTTATTAATTCTTTTGATTTTGAATAAAAATTGAATTTACTTAATATAGCATCAAATTTAGTATCTATTAAAATTAATAAACTACCTTTTGAAATCAAGCATCTATTTGTTGAAACAGGTAAGATATCAATTGGAGAATCAATTGGTTCATCAGAGAATATTGAATTTAATTCAATTTTTTTCAAAAAATTAGTGAAAGGTAATGAAAAAATGAATAAATTTAAATTATTATTTAATATTAATAATTTACCTGATTGATCATAAGTAAATTTTAAATTATTAAAATTATTAATTAAATTTTTATCTTGAATTATTGAATTTGAAATTTCAATTAAATTTGAATTATCAAAAGTTATTAATTTAATATTAAATAATTTTTCTTTTTCATCAAATAAAACTAATAATAATATAAATGAATTTAAATTATTATTTGAATTACTTGAATTTTCATTTAAATTTAAATTATTTGAATTAATAAATGAATAAAATAAAATTGATTTAAATTTTCTTAAACTTGAATTTAATAAATCTTTATTTTCAATATTTAAATCAAATTTAATTGATTCATTTAATTCTAATTCATCATTTTTTAAATTATTTAAATTTATTAAATCATTAATATTAAAAATTGAAATTTTACCATTTAAAAATAAACAATATAAAAATTTGAAATCATTTGAAAATTTTAAACCTATACATTGTTCATTAATATTAATTTTTTTAGTAATTAATGTTTGATTATTACTAGTATTATTTATTGAAGGTAATGATGTTGATGAAGATGAAGTAATTTTATCAGTATTATTATTATTATTATTATTATTATTATTATTTGTGGTGGTTGTGGTGGTTGTTGTGGTAGTAGTATTGTGAATATAATTATCATTTTCACCATCATCTTTACTTGTTGAAGAAGAGATTTCAAATTTTGAACTATTTGCAAATTGATTATTAAATGAATTTTCTTGTTTTATTAATCTTATAAAATTTTTTTTCCTTTCTGTAATACTAATAGCAAGTAATTTATCATAATTTATATTATTATTATTGTTATTGTTGTTTGAAAGTATTGAATTATATTTATTAATATTAATTGAATCAAATGCATTTACTGTTGATTGTGGAGATAAAGCATAAGACCAAGTCATTCTAGGAGAAGGTTTTGTAATATAAGTACTTATAAATGAACCACTAACACCTATATCGAATTCGAATTCATTTGGAGAATCTATATTTGAAACACAACATATTTTAGAATTGATTGGTTTATCTGGTAAACGAGGAAGTGAAGTCACTATAAAAGGTTCAGTAATTGAAGCAGAAGAAGACATATTTTAATTCTATAAAATGAATGAGTTGAATTAATATTAAAATATGTATATCTATGTTATCTTCTTGCTTTTTTATCTATAAAAACTGATTTAGTAATTTTATTATTAATAAATATATATACTGGTAAATGCAGTTTAATAAATTTAAATAATTTCAATCATATAAACCAATACATGTTAGACATAAATTAATAAATTATGATAAAATTAACAAATTATTAACACTCCTAAAACAGAAAAATAAATAAAATAGAAAAAAAAAGAAAAAAAAATTTTGTAGTGAGAAAAATTTTTAATATAATTTGTATGTATTACATAATCGGCATGTAATCAACACTGCACCTGTGCACCTGTTATGTGTTCTAGTCACGTGCTTTCTTTTTCAATTGAATAAAATTAATTTACTGTTTAGTAAAAATTAAATAATATTAATTTTATTGTAATTCAGTTCATAAATTAGAGTTGGTTATTATAACAGTATAACTAATAATTATACAGTGTTAATAATAAGTAAGTAAGTAAAAGTAAATTATATCATTTATTGGTCTTGAATTGTGTATATATATATATAGATATATGTATATAATTTTTTGAAAGTTTAATCTAAAACATTTCATATAGTGTAATTGTAATTGTAATTGTGTATCTGTGAACGTAATTGTAATTGTATAAAAGTAATCAGTATAATTGTATTCTGATCAGCCAGACAAAATGTGGAGGAAATAAATGAATAGATAAATAGATAGATATACTAATTGGTCTTGAATTGTGTATATATATATATAGATATATGTATATAATTTTTTGAAAGTTTAATCTAAAACATTTCATATAGTGTAATTGTAATTGTAATTGTGTATCTGTGAACGTAATTGTAATTGTATAAAAGTAATCAGTATAATTGTATTCTGATCAGCCAGACAAAATGTGGAGGAAATAAATGAATAGATAAATAGATAGATATACTAATAGATAGATATACTAATAGATTAAGATACTGCAAATGAGATCAGAAATTGGATGAGAACTGTGCTTGCCTAACATTCTGAGCCGGCTGAATGTATGGCCTGGCTGGCTGGCTGGCTGGCTGGTTATCTGGCTGTCTGGCTGGCTATCTGGCTGTCTGAGAATGAGGATGAGCCGTTTTTACAGCCAAGCAGAGCCTATCTCAAATTATATTTTCTATCAAAGAGATATAGAGAATAAGGATATATAGAGAATATGGATAGATCTATTTATACACTTTAATTTAATTTATATATGTCTATTATAGTAATTGTTCTGGATTGTTTGATATTAGATTGGTAATTGAAAGAGACCTAATTTAATTTAATTTAATTTAATTTAATTGAATCTAATTTTATTTAATTTAATTGCACAGCCAACAAATCATTAGCAATATCACTAGACTAAATTAAATTAAATTAAATTAAAGTAGGCGAGACTAGAATCTACATCATTTAATATTTATAATAATATAATTAAAGTCTAGATTTAATTATATGCATTCTATACATTAATTATGTTCCATATTTACCATATTTTGTGTTCTATTTAATCAATAAATTATATAATGTATATATACTATATACTATATACTATATACTATATACTATATATTATATATATTAAGTATTCTTACATATTAATAAATTAATACTTGCTATCTTTAAATCTTTAAAATTATCAATAAATAAAGTTTATAATATTATATAAATTATATAAATTATATCATAATAAAGATTCAAATTGTGAATATTGAAAGATAAAATGAGTCAATGTAAAATAATTTCAACAAACCCCTTTATTTGAAGATATTTATTTACCTTTATATTTATTTACTATAAGGTATAGGATAATTTAATACAAAGAAATTCGGAGTAGTGATATAAGAATCCGTAGAGTATATACTATTTATACTATATACTATATATAATATACTATATACTATATACTATTAGAATTGATGTTACAGTGGTACAAATGCCTCACATATTTAAATATACGTATATAAGTGTATACTGTATATATTAATATTAAACAGTGCACTAATTCTCTTTAACAGGTTTATTTTATTTGTCTAGCCGCCGTTGAATATCTTATTGTGGCAAAATAAAATACAGTATATAATATAGTATATAATACAGTATATAATACAGTTTATAATACAGTATATAATATAGTATATAATATAGTATATAATATAGTATATTATATATAGTATATAATATAGTATATAATACAGTATATAATACAGTATATAATATAGTATATTATATATAGTATATAGTATATTAATTACTAGAGTATTCTTTTCACTGATTGCTTTAATAAATAAATAAACTCCAGAGCCACATTAAGCAGGATTACTTGAATATTTATTTTGTTTTATTGATTAATTGATTGATTAATTAATTGATTTGCTTGCTTTGCTGAATCTTGGTATCTTGGTATTCTGCCTGCCTGCCATAGTCTTCTTAGTTTAAAATTGTTGGCTAACTGAATTGCTGGCTGGCTGAATTGCTGGCTGGCTGAATTGCCTCTCTGGAAGTGTGGATGAGGTGAAATGGGGAAATGATTCTAGACTTATCTCTTTTGGTTTCTTTTTATGCAGTATTTCATTTTTTGACCTTTTACAACTTTTACAGCTTTTTTGAACTTTTTTGAACTTTTTTGAACTTTTTTGCACCTGTTTACGCCTGTTCTTGCCTATATTGGCCTGTTTTTAGTCTACTTCCTGACCGCTGCCTGCCTCCCTGCCTGCTCGCCTTCTGCCTGCCTGCCTGGTGCTTCCTGTCCTGGCTGCCCGGCCTGCGTGCAGTATCAAATAACCTGCAGCTTGCGTCTGGCTCTTTGTCTTGCATCCTGCATCCTGCATCCTGCGTCTTGCGTCTTGCGTCTTGTGTGTCTTGCTCTGTGCACTGTGTGTCTCATTTTGCGGAGTGTGTGCTGTGGAGAGAGTAGAGTGCGTGCTGTGTGACTCCATTTACCATACCAGGTTGACAGGCTGGCTTATTGGCTGACAGGCTGACAGGCCGGCTGGCTTACTGGCTTACTGGCTAATTGGCTAACTGGCTGACAGGCTGATATCAAATCGTGTGCAGTTCATGCATCACTGGCAGCATATCTGTATCTACATGCATCTTGTGCATCTATATATATTGTATTGTATAATCTGGTATTATATATATATAATATACCCTTATAATATATAATACATAGTATATAATACAATTAGTGAATCCCCATACTATTTATTTCTATAAATTCTAGATTTATCAATATTTATAAATATTTTATTACATTATTACATTATTTTATTGTTAATTTTAAACTTTTCATTTGCCTTTTTTTATTTCTTTTTTTGTGTAATTTTAAATTTTACCCTTTCTTGTTTATATTGATCATATATATATATATATGTATATATTGATTATATATATATATTAATATATACATTCTATTCGTTATTTAATCATTTTCATTTTTTTGATTCAATTTCATATCTATAATATATATTCATTCTTATATACTTGGAATAGAATGAATAATAATTTAATTGATAATATAACTCATACCATTCCTTCTTCTCCTTCTCCTTCTAAATCATTAAATAAAAAGAGAAAATTTGAAATTATTTCAAATGATAATAATACTAATAATAATATGAATAATAATAATAATAAGAATATTAATAATAATATTATTATTAACAATACTAATAACTCAAATAAAAATTTACTATTATCTTCTCCATCACCTTGTTCTTGTTCTTGTTCTTCTCCTGGTTTATCAATATCTTCTTCAATTTCAATTTCAAGTAATAATATAAACATACTTAATTCTCCTTCTATGAACAACTCTTCAATGAACAATAATACCACAACATCAATTACACCAATTACACCAATTACACCAATTACACAAAATACACAAAATGACTCAAATAATATACTACAAAATTCAGGTTTAATGTCTCCTCCTTTACAATGTAATGAATTGAAATTCTATTCTTCTTCCTCTTCTCCTCCTCCTCCTTCGTCCTCAACTTATACTCATAATAATCAGTCCTTAATTACAACAACGCAGACAAATAACAGCAACAACATAAACATAAACAACAACAACAACAACAACACCGATATAAATACATCAATGGATTCAAATTCTACAATTCTTAATAATACAAACAATACAAATAATATCAATAAAGATTCAAATAAATCAAGTAATTTTTTATTACATTCTCCATTACCTTCTCCAAATGTATATACTCCTGAAAATAATCAACAACAACAACAACAACAACAACAACAACAACAAACTAATAATAATTTTACGGATAATTTAAAATTAAGACAAAAAAGTGTTAATTTAGCTTCATTATCTATAAATTCTTCAAATAACAGTAATAATATTAATAATATTCCTAATGATAATAATCTTGAATATTTTAATCATAAATCAAATCAAAATGAAATTCATATAAATCATAATTTATATAACTTGAAATTATCTTCAATGATTAGATCTGAATCAACAGATACACATCATCATACAAATAATAATGAAAATTCATCAAAACTTGCTATAAAAACATCAGATATATCTAACAATAATTCTTCTTCTCCTTCTTCTTCATCAGGTAATCATATAACAAATAATAATAATAATAATAATAATTCAAATGATTGTCTTAGTGCTCCAATCATTTCATTCAATCCTTTCGAATTCAATGAAAATTCAAGATTATCAAAGGAAACAATAAGTGGAGTATTCAAACATATTCATGGTCAAGATATCCATCATGATTTTAATTATAATCATTATAATCATGATGATCATAATGATAGTCATATGGGAATAGATTATATAGATGATTTAACAAATACCACCAATAATGATAATGATAATTCAATAAATATATTGAAATTAATAAGTAAATTTAATTTTAAAAAATTTGATCAAATGAAAATTGTTCAATGGTATTGTTGTCAATGTGGTAAAAGTTATGGTAATTTAGATCACTTTATTATTTCAAATAATGATTTTAAAATTTTAAATTTACATTATAATCATAATCATAATCAAGATATTCAAGATATTCAAGATATTCAAGATATTCAAGATATTTCAAATGATGAAATTAATTTTATTATGGAAAAATTAATTTTAAAATTAGTTAATAGATTTGATTGTAATAGGTGTTCACATATGATGTGTCCATATTGTATTAAAGCAAGATTAGGTGATTTACTAAGAAAAAATTATTGTATTTAATAAATTATATACCCTACCTTATCAATAATTAATTCTTCTCTTAATAAACTCCATTCATTATTGTATATTAATTTAACTTTTACTTCTTTAATTCTTATTCAATTAAATATATGAATACAATTATCGCATTTATAGATTTTTTTATCTTTTTTTATTTATTAATATTTGTAATACTAAAGTAATTCATTAAAAAGGAATAAAATTTTAAAATTTAATTATTATAAATGGTAATTTATTGTATTATACTATTATATACTATTATATACTATTACGTACTTTTATAATTAAATTAAATTAAACTAATATCATATTACTCTGATTAAATACAATTTAAGGATATAAGTAAAAATTTAATAAAAAAACAAGTAATATATCAGCGCAACATATGAAATGTCTCAAAGATGTCATGTGACTATTTCAGTAAATGAGGTATATTAATCAATGTTAGAATAAATTAAATTAAATATTAAATATTAAATACCAATTTCATACAATAATTATTTATATTTATGAAACAATTTCTATAAATAGTTTTTAATTTAAGGGATAATTAATATTAATTTAATGGTTGTTGCTTTGTTTTATATAAACCAATTTATTAAAATGTACTTAGTTTTAAAAAATTATGATTAGTTAATAATTAAGTACCGTACTAATAATAATACACAGCGGGAAAATTATTAAATTCTAGATTAAATTTATAAAATTAATTTTAAAATAATATTTATTATTTTAATGATAATATATTATAAATACAATCTTTAATCTTTTAATTACATTAATTTACTAAATTAAAATTTAAATAAGATAATAATAAAATATAAATTATACTAATATACACCCAAAGCAAATTATATAATAATTTCCGAAATAAAACAATTTTGTTTTGATATTTGATTTTTTTGAAGATAGATTTTTTTGTTTAAATAATTATAATTATAATTTTTAAGCAGAAGTAGAAGAAGTATATTTAGTAACAGCTCTTGTACCTTCAGAAACAGCATGTTTAGCTAATTCACCTGGTAAAATTAATCTAACAGCAGTTTGAATTTCTCTAGCAGAAATAGTTGATTTCTTATTATAAGCAGCTAATTTTGAAGCTTCAGAAGCAATTCTTTCAAAAATATCATTAACAAAAGAATTCATAATAGACATAGCCTTTTGAGAAATACCAGTATCTGGGTGAGTTTGTTTTAAAACTTTATAGATATAAGATGAATATGTTTCCTTTCTAGTCTTTGTTCTCTTTTTAGCATCACCTGAAGCAGCGGTTTTTTTACCTGCTGGTTTCTTTTCAGCTGGAGCTTTAGAAGCTGGTTTCTTTTCTGCTTTTGGAGCCATTTTTAAAATAATAGATTTGATTTAATATAGAAATAAATTGGATATTAATATACAGAGAGAAGAAAAGGGAAAAAAAAGAAGGAAAGAAAAAAAGAGAAGTAAAATATATATATTGTGAAACTTATTAGTTTGAAATAAAAGTAGGAGGGATTAGAGTGTTTATATATCAAGACAAATGAAGTTGTGAAATTAGTGAAATGACCCTTACAGGAGAGGAGAGAAGAGAAGAGAAGAGAAGAAAAGGCAATTGATATGAATTGAGTGTAGTGTAGTGTAGTGTAGTGTATTGCAGAGTAGTTTGTTTATTTCTTTAGCATAAGCTCTAGGGAAAGGAAAGAAGGAAGGAAGGAAAGCAAGCTGATTGAGTGAATTCAAGCAGACAAGAAATAAACAAACGAAAACAAAACAACAGCGGGAGATAATAATAATAATAATAATAATAATAATAATAATAATAAGAAACAGACTAAGAATCAGACAATGGCAAATTATCTAGAGATTAACATTACCAGTATTATTTATTACTGGCGAGTTGTCACAAAATACGCGCATCGTTTACGTAATCACAATATATTGGCGATTGTTTAGCTAATGCAAGATTCATGCACAAGTCATGCACAATTCCAATTTGGGAAACTGCGATTTCTCAGTTTTCTCCAATTTCTCCATTTCTCACTGTTTTATAGAAAGCGTGCTGTAAAAAGCTACATGCCCATACTTAAGAGATTTCAAATTTTTATTTCATATTCTCGCTTCTTTCTCAAAATTCATGAGCAGATCCAGCGTGCCAGTTTTTAACATCTGACCTGTAAACGACAGCACGCTCGACTTTAACATTCCACTCATTTCCATTATCTTCCCTACTTTTTTACAATTTACTCTAATTACTCCAATTATTATTAATATTAACTATAGGCATTATCCATTATTGCCACTTTATTCTCAATTGTGTTTGCTGTAAGATTCTGTAAATTACTGTAATTTACACTTGTCTTTACCAAATTTTTGTTTACGTTTTCTTGTAAAGGGGAACTAAATTGTCTCTGGTCACTCATTTTTTAACACTTTCCTTTATACCAATTCAACAAATTAAATTATCACACTCTTATTACACTGTCGTCTTTCATCTTTCATTGGCTATCCCCCCCGTTGCCTCAATTAAGTTTCATAATTTAATATCTCATTGTTCTCTTTCATTTCTCTCATTCCTTCTAACCAATTAGATCCTATCTTCTTGTTTTCCCGTTGTTGTTGTTGTCTTTCTCTAAACTATTCTTAATTTCTATTTACAGTAATCAATTCTTCTCACTTTTCCCTTTCTTACTTCTAATATAAATACATTTGAATTTCCCTTTAATATATAAATTAAACGTCTTGAAATAACTCATCCTTTCCTCTTTTTCTTCTCTTTTCTTCTCTTTTAAAATAACTATAATTTTCTATAAATTATTTTCATTTAAAATTTTCACATATATATTATAATCATTAAAAATGTCTGGTGGTAAAGGTGGTAAAGCCGGTTCTTCTGAAAAAGCTTCAACTTCAAGATCAGCTAAAGCTGGTTTAACTTTCCCAGTTGGTAGAGTTCACCGTTTATTAAGAAAAGGTAATTACGCTCAAAGAATTGGTTCTGGTGCTCCAGTTTATTTAACCGCTGTCTTAGAATATTTAGCTGCTGAAATCTTAGAATTAGCTGGTAACGCCGCTAGAGATAACAAAAAGACAAGAATTATTCCAAGACATTTACAATTAGCTATTAGAAATGATGAAGAATTAAATAAATTATTAGGTCATGTTACTATCGCTCAAGGTGGTGTCTTACCAAACATTCATCAAAACTTATTACCAAAGAAATCTGCTAAGACTAAGGCTTCTCAAGAATTATAAATTAAATAATAATCATTTTTTTGATATTTATCATTCTTATTATACCTTCTTCTTTTATATTAATTTCTCTTTATTAGTTTATTTTATTTTTTCAAATCTTGGGCTTATTTATCTCTTTTATTCTTTTTTCACGATTAGGGTTATTTATTATATTTAACAATTTTGTACACAATGTATATTAGCTAAAAAAAAATTATTTTTTTAAAAATTATTATCATATTATTATTATTAAATAGTAATAATAGTAAACATAAACGTAAATTTATTTGTTTACTTATACTAAAAGTTAAAAATCTCGAATTAGTAAATGTCCGAACCATACAAAAACCAACAAACACGCCACATATATTACATAATCTTACCATATTTGTGGCTAGTTAATACAGTGGCGTATTATTATTATCTCCTTTTTCATTTAATACAACTTCTTTAAATTAATATTGTTCTATTATTACAAATATATAAACTACAAAATTATAATATAAGTACAAACTATAAGATATATATATATATAATATAATATAATATAATATAATATAATATAATATAATATAATATAATATAATTATGATTCAATATGAGTCCCAAATGAATACGTTACCATCAAGTGATATAGATGCTAATATTTTACCATTATCATATGAATCAACGTGAATTATGACTTTAGATGAAAGCGATGATGTTGTCGATTTATCTTTATCATCCTCATCATCATCATCATCATATATACAGTTAAGTCTTTTGATTAATTGTTTAGTTTGTAAATCCCACATTAATATGTGACCCCATTCAGATGAAGAGCAAACTATTATTTTATTATTATTATTATTATTATTATTATTATTATTATTATTATTATTATTATTATTATTATTATTATTATTATTATTATTATCAATATCATCAGAAAACTGTGTTAAAAATAATGAATTACATGAATATTTTTCAAATATTGGCTTTTCTTCAAGATTTTCATTATTTTCATTATTTGTATTTTTTTCAAACTTAAGTTCATATTCATTCTCAAATTCAGTATATTTATAAGTTTTAACAACTTTATTATTCATATAATCCCATAATCTAATTGAACCATCCAATGTACTAGATAAAATAAATTTACTATTTGGTGAAAATGTAACAAATGAAACAGGGAAAGATGAATCACCTTTATCATAAATTAAAGTCTTAAGACATTGTCCTGTTTCTGTATCAAATAATCTTATTAATCCATCATAACTTCCAGAAGCAATAATACTACCATCATATGAAATATCAATACTTACAACTGGATCTGAATGTGCACTTAATGTCTTTAAACATTTACCATATTGTAAATCCCAAATTCTAATATTTTCATCAGCTGATCCTGAAATTAATAAATTACCTTTATAATTAAATTTTAAACATGTTATCGAATATGTATGTCCTCTTAAAACTTTTAAACATTCTCCAAATTCTAAATTCCAGATTCTAATCGTTAAATCATCAGATGATGATACAATATATCGATTATTCGGTGACCAACATATATCTGATATACCCTTTTGATGTCCCTTTAATATTCTGAAAAGTTTACCTGAATCAGTAAGCCATATCTTAATTGTCTTATCAGTAGAACAAGTTGCAAAAAAACGACCATTGGAACTAAATTTTAAACTTGATGTTAAATTATTTAAACCATGTACATTTTTCAATTTATATCTAAGTTTATAGTTTGGTGCACTTGGTGTATTTGCTGAATTTTGTGTATTTTGTGAATTTTGTGAATTTTTAAATATCTTTGTATCTGAGTTTTCATTCTGATCCTCAGTTTCTATCATTATTTATTGAATTTATTAACTTATATTTTCATGATATTCAGTTTAAGCATCAGCTGAATCAACAGTACAACAATGCTCCACTAATATATGAATAAAAGAACAAAATATACTAAGATACATCCTGGTTTTGTAAAATTCACGAAGTTGAACAGGATACCAACCTACATTGGAGATAAAAAAAGCGTAGGAAATCAATCATATTTCAAAGAACAGAACAGGAATACGCGAAGTAGTATCAAAACCATTATGGTGCACAGGTGTCATAGTGTTTAGTCTCCGAGGAGAGGACAGAGTGAGAAAGAGAAATCTCACGCCTTCCAGATAACTAGTTAAACTAACTAACTACTCCAGCATGAAGTGCAATCTATCATTTCGTCATTTGATATCGTTTGATATCATTTGTCTAGATTATCATTTATCTATATCAGTATCATTCTGAATTGAATTGTATATTCATTTCAACTTCAAACATATCCATTAAAAATAAGTCTATACAATCAAATTACAAAATGGTAAGTTTACATACGTTGTCTTATCAAACACAATATTATTTCATCATATAGAAAAGTATACTAACACACACACATATATATATATTTGACCAATTGATTTGCAATCAATTGCATTTATTGATACTTTGATTTTTATTTTCATGCATTTATTTATAGTCTTTAAGATTAATACCAGAAAGCAGTCAACCATCATCAGTTAATACTTTAAAATATGGTGATTCAGCCCCATCTGCACCAGCACTTCATGATACTTTAAGATCAGGTGAAGGTCCAATGTCAATCAGTTCTCAGATCAATAATAGACATCCATTAGAATCTAGAATTGCTAATTGGGAAGAAACACAAAGAGCATCACAATTAGAAATGTGTAGAAGAATATTTGGTGCTGCTGATCCAATCAAGAAAACTATGGAATTAAATATTATTCAACAAAATGAATTTAAACCAAGTTTATTAGGGCCAAGTTCTAATTTACATAGAGATATTTTATTAAATAAAGATACAACTGTTGATTGGGAAGATATTTATACTGGATTTGATAGACAACCGCAAAGAGATTTACATTCAGAAATGGAAAAAAAATTTGGTATTTAAATTAATTAATAATAACCTTTTTCTTTCAAATCATTAAATTTTTATTTTACGTTGATTATTTCATTTTAATTTTCATATATTATATATTATATATTACATATTACATATTTTTTTTTCATATCTCTAATTTATCTTTTTTATTTTGCTTCTTTTTCTATAGGATAGACAGGCTTCCTTATACGATTTATATAACAATACTCATTTGTTTGCTTTTATTATTTATTTACCATTTGATTTTAAATTTGAAGATTATCTTCATAATGTATTTTGTAATATTTTAGTAACTGTAGATTAATTGAAAAGGGAGACAAAACCTGAGGAATGGGAATAAAGACAGTCTCAACATTTTACAAGTCGATCGACGTGAAGATTGTTTTTGTTTCTGCATCACGTGAGAAAATACAAATTTTTTTTTTTTCTCTTTCATTTTTTTTTCGCTTCTCTCTTTTTTCGTGATTTTGAGTTTTGTTTTGTTTGATTTTGTTTTGGCTCGCGCGCACGCCGTGTGGAGGATGGATCATGGCGCGTGGCAAGTGGCGACTGGCGGTCCATGCGCTGTTTTCCGCGGTGTGTGCCGTGCCGTGCCGCGCCGTAGTCACATTTGGGCACTCGGAGAAATAACTCTCTGGTTCTCCCGGGCAAGCCAGCCAGCCAGTTAGCCAGCCAGTTATACAGCAGCCAGCCGTCTTTCCCAGAACTGAGAGAAGAGAAAATTTTGCCTGGCAGACAATGTTCGCGTGGGCCTGCAGCTAGCCACGGCATTCGATGGCGAGTGTGCTGCCAAACGCTTTTTGCTGAAACCTCTGAAATAATTGAAACTGTCTGGAGTCAGCTCTTCACCTTCAAACTAGGCTTTCATCAGTCTTATGGCTCATCGCAAGCCTTGATTCTCTTCAAGACCACTAGTCACAGCTTTCTAAGATCATCCTCTCGCTTCTGATCACTCAAAGTGTCAAGTAATTTACAGATTCTGGGAAAGAAAACCAATTAAACAATATGAAGAAAAAAAAGTAGATTTTTTCTAAAAAAAATAAAAAAATTTCTAAAACTTAAAATTTAACTGAACAAATTCAAATATAAAGAAAGCAAAAAAAATTAAATTGAAAAGATTTAACACCATTTAAAAAAAATTTTTTTTTTCCAATCAATAAAACTAGATTTATATCAATTAACTATATCAAATATTTATTAAATATTAAAATATTAAAAAGAACAAAATTTCAAATCTATTAAAATCTATCATGTCTCAATCATTTGGTAACAACTGGTATGTACTAAAATTTTTTTTAAAAAAATTCAACAAATTTATACCTATATAATTTATGATTTTAATACTAACATTATCGTTTTATTTCTCTTATATTTATATTTATTTTCATTTTAACTTTACAATAGGAATTCTCAATCTCAAAATAATATGTCTTGGGCTAATCAAATTTCTTCAAATAATCCTGAAGTATCATCATCTCCTGTAACTACAGCTTCAGCTTTAACTGGAGTACAACAAGATCAGGTTGTTAATGGGAATTTACAACCACAACAACAGCAGCAAAATTATACAATGGACGAAGTATTGAAATTATACCAATCAATTGCTGGGAACAATACAAATAATGAATCTGTTTCTTCACCTTCATTTTCAAAAGATGAATTACTTTCAGCTCTGAAAAATAATTTTGATCCAAATTCAACTCAGAATTCAAATTTAAATTCAATTTCAAATAGTAATGGTAACACTACTACAACAACAACTAATAGTAATAACGTTGCCAGAAATGAAGTTTTAGAAAAATTACATCAATTGTCATTAACTAGACATAAAAATGCCAGTGATAAAGATGAATTAAATGGTTTAGGAAAAACCTCTTCAAATTCGAATTGGGAAGGCGAATCCAATCCAGTTAGTGTTGCATCTCATTTCAACGATATCTTGAAAACTGACGGTACTAATATTGATAGTGCAAATGGTGTCGCTGGAGTTAGTTCAAGTGATAAGACAACTGCAACTGCAACTGCAGCAGGAGCAGCAGTATCATCATCATCTGCTGCAACATCACCCCCAACTTTGAATTCAGTTAATTCAACAACAAGTCATATCCTTTTGAATTCATCAAATCCAAATTCAAATATTTCTTCACCATTTTTAAATAATCCATCTTTATTGAACAGTAATTCTCCTAACCCTGCAAATGGTATTCCTTCATCTTTAGCTCCACCTGGATTACCAATGCCTCAACATATGCAACCAATTACTATAGATCCAATTAATATAAATTGGTACTACGTTGATCCTAGTGGTACTGAACACGGACCTTTTAATGGTCACTTGATGCAACAATGGTATACTCAAGACTACTTTTCTTTAGATTTAAAATTACGTCGTCAAGAAGAAAATATGTATACTACTCTTGGAACTTTCATTCAATCAATTAACGAATATATCGCTCCTTTTAATGTTCCTTTACCTCCTGTAAATAATAATAACACCAATAGTCATCAGAATATATTACAACAACAACAACATCAACAACAACAACAACAACATCTCCAATTTCAAAACCAGCATCAACATGGCGGATACCATCATTTACAAAACCAATTCAATCCTTATGAAATTAATCAGTTCAACTCACAGCAACAACAACAACAACAACAACAACAACAACATCACCAACAACAGTATCAACAACAAGATATTTTAACTCCAACAGCTACAAATGCTTCTGTTACTGGTGGATCTAATTTCTTTAATAGCACCAACTCATCAGCAGTTAATAACGGAGTCACTGCTTCATCAACGCCCAGTGCACACACAAATCAAGCTGGTAACGGCGTCACAGAAACATCAACCCCAACATCAACCATAAATGACGGTATTGCTCAAGATTCAACCCCATTATTATCTCATCCCCAATTGAACAGAGTATCAAGCGGATTGAATAACTGGTCTTCAACAACTGCCACTGCGGCAACTACGCCATTAGGTACTCCAGGTGTTAATCCAACAGCGACTCCATTAGCGCCAATTGCTAACCAGGCCGGTTGGAATACTAATCAATCTATGATTCAAACAGATGTTGGATCAATATCTGCTACTTCAATCTTACAAAATAGAGTTTATACACAATCTCCATTCTTACAAAGTCAAGATTTATTAAACTCTTTAAATAATTCTTCTTTACAAAATGGATTCAATTTAACTCCAACAAGTACTAATGATCTTAGTATGTCTGCTTCTTCTGTTACTGGTGCTAACAATAATATCAGTGCTCATAATAATGGTAGTATCGTTGATGAACAAAGAGCTTCATCAACTTTAGGTTACTCAATTATGAACGATGCTAACTTAGGTAGTGATATTTCTGCTGTTATTGATACAATAACTAAATCTCAACCTTTAGAAGTTGCAAAACAAGAAGAAAAACAAATTAAAGAAGAAGATTTGAAAAAGAAAAATTTACCTGATAAGAAAAAAACTAAACAAGAAGATTTGGAAAAATTAAAGAACTCTGGAATTAATGATAAGAAATCTGGTGTTTCTTCTTCCAAACAGACAAAGAATGTTGTCACATCAGAAGTTTCATCTACTTCAAATTCTGGTAAACCAACCACTAAACAATTGGCAAAGACAGAAACAGCAACGGCTAATATCATTACCACTAGTGCTGCTGCTGCTGCTGCTGCTGCTGTTGTTGCTTCTGGCGCTACTACTCCAACAATTGCTCAAGCGCCAACTTTAACAAAATCCAAATCTGATATTGCACCTTGGGCTAAAGCAGCTTCTACACAAGCTCAAACAAAACCAACAATGACTCTTCAAGAAATTCAAAAAATGGAAGCTGCTAAAAGATCAAAAGAATTAGAACTTGAACAAGCCAAGAAAATTGAAGAACAAAAGCAAAGATTATTATTAGCACAACAAGAAGAACAAAGAGAAGCATTACAATTCTTTCAAAAAGGTACAAGCTCAAATAAATCTTCATTACCAGCTACTGCACAATGGGGTAGTGGTTCTCCAGTTGCCAATACCAAATCATCTTCTAAGAAACCAACAAAGACTTTAGCAGATATTCAAAGAGAAGAAGCTGAAGCATCTGCAATTCTTAAGGCCAAGGCTATTGCTGAAGCTGAAGCTAAAGATGCTGCTGCTTCTTTAGCCGCCTCTGTATTTGGTACTGCAGCAGCAGGTAAATTATCCTTTGCTTCTACATTATCAGGTTTATCAAATAATTCAGCATCAGGAATTTCATCAACTGGTACTACTACTGCTGCTGCTATTGCTGCTGCTGCTAATTCAAGCTCAGCTCCACCTTTAAACAGTGCTTGGACTGTTGTTAGCAACAAAAAATTACCAAAGCCTCAACCAATGCAAAAACAACAATCATTTACAAGAGTTGTTTCTGCATCATCATCATCATCTTCTTCCTCAGCTATCCCATCCCAATTACGTTCTGTTTCAAGTTCATCTAATACACCTGTCCTTGGAGCTCCAAGCTCCGCTCCAAGTGGTATAACTGCTTCTTCATTATCAGGCAATGTTACAACTTCAGCTCCATCTACTTCTTCAACAACAGGAACATCATCATCATTCTCATCCTCATCTAATTCATCTTCTTCACCTTCCAGAGAATTTTTATCATGGGCTAGAGCTCAATTACAAGGTTTGAATTCTGCTGTTAATAAAGAAGACGTCTTATCCATCATGTTACAATTACCAACAGGCCCTGATGGTTATGAAATCATTGCAGATACAATTTACTCTAATTCTTCTACTATGGATGGACGTAGATTCGCTCAAGAATTTTCCAAACGTCGTAGAGTTGTTGAAGATATGGTAAGAAAGCAAGGATTAGATTTCTCATGGAATGAAGCTGTTAATAAAACAGCTGGTGGTGGTTCCAATGATAGTGATGATGATTGGGATATGGCATTTACAAAAGTTGTTTCAAAGAAAAATAGAAAACGTAATTAAATACAATAATTTTGTTTTCTATACATCTTATCACTAACAGCATACTCTCTAATTATTTATTTATGTATTATTATATAGCATATATATACTACTAATAGCAAAAATGGCAAAAATATAAAAGACAATATTAAATAAATTGTCTTTTATGGAATTTTTATAGATCTCAAATAAAAGCAATCTCTTTTTTTTTTTAAAAGAAAGTAAAATCGTATTAAGTAATGTTTAAATTGTATAATATTCTTAAATAAAAAATATACATAAATGGGAATATATAAATGGAAATACATAAATGGTGAAAATAAAAAAAAAAGAATTAAAGCAACAAATTATAAAAATGGGAAACACATATGCATAAAAGGAATTCAAAACATGAAATACTTTTTCTTGAAAGTTTATTTATTGAATTACATTATTTCTTAGCTTCAATAACTTTTTTTTCAATAGATTCAACAGTATCTAACCATTGTTTATTAGTCCAATCTTTTCTATCTTCAATTGATTGAATTCTACGTCTTAATGCTTCATTAAATGTAACTTCTTGACAAACTGCAAAAAAAGTAGCACCCCAACCTTGTTTATAAGATTCTGCTTCAACTGCAGCAGATTGTAATTCAACTTCTTGAATCTTTAGAGCAATTTTGAAATTTTCATTTAAATCATCACCGATAGAACCCTTTTGGTATAACATTTTAACGTATTGTTGTGATTCACGTAATTTTATCATTCTTCTTAATGCTTCTGAACCCATTCTTATTAATGCAGCTTTTAATACACGATCATTTGGCTTTGGATCTTCATTTTTCAATTCATAATACATATCTTTTTGTATATTTTGTGGGAAGAATGGTTCCATATTTGTCAATTTTTGAACTTTCCTCTTTCTATAATAAACTGAAAATATTATAAAAGTTGTTAATAATACAGCAACGTATATTATTGGTGTGTAAATTGAAATTTTCACGATAGGTTGTTCCTCTGTGGTGAATTGACTTTCTTCAGACATTTTTGTGATCTAGTTAGTGGTGTGTGCGTGTGCGTGTGTGTGTGTGTACTACTCTGGTGTATAAAGAAAAGCCTTGTAAAGAATTACACTAATATTAGTATATGACTTGAATTCTTATATATTCAGGTTGTGAGAGTGTGTCAAGTGGGCAATCCAACAGATCAACTAATCCAGCAAGCACTGTCAACCTTCCAGATCTCTTTGCTCGTTGCTCTAACAATCGAAATACGCTGAAATTAAAGCACAGCAAAAGCACAGCGTGAACAAAAGGCGCTGAGCAAAAAGAAATCATAACACGCACACGTATTAATTTTTACTTTTCTATTTATCATAAGTCTATAGACGCGTCGCTGTGACATTCACCGTGTTTTGCTATTTCTTTCTTTCTTTCTTTCTTTCCTTCTTTCTTTCTTTCTTTCCTTCTTTCTTTCTTTCTTTCCTTCTTTCTTTCTTTCTTTCCTTCTTTCTTTCTTTCTTTCCTTCTTTCTTTTATATTTCATTTCTTTCTTTTTTTTTTCTATTTACTGATACTTTTGTAGATACTGTTTTACTCACTTTTAATATTACAGGCATTTACTTGTTGTACGTACAAATTCTAGTATATTGTTATCTATTATATTATTAAAAAAGAGGTATAAGATTCACAAAATTTCCCATCAATTTATCTTTTTACCCTTTTTAAAAGCATCAAAGAATATTTTTTTACTTTCAATACTGAGCTCACTTCCCACTAGTTTCAATTTACCTGAATTTGATAATTTTTCTCTGATTTGTAACCAAGTCAATTTATTAATATCCAAACTTGTCTCTTCAAATATTTTCATCTTATAACCACATGGTGAACTCTCAACCATTTGCTCGTATAAATATTTTCCAACAGTTTTAGGTAATGGAGTTGTTAAATACGGAGAGCATGTAATTGAAACCAATTTCAAAGTGAATGGTGAGGATTCAGTAGATGATTTAAAATTTTTAATATCAAATAAATTCTTGTTTGGATATAATATTGATTTATTATTAGATGGAGTTCCTTCAAAGAAAACACAAACTGTTTTACCTTTCAATTCAGAAGCATCTTTCAAAATACCACCATCACAAGTTGTAGAATCTTCATCATTTATATTTTGATTGAACGCTGTAAATTTAAAAAAATTAAACAAAGAATTAAATTTCATTAAATTACCATTTTTATCAGATAATAAATATACAATTTTATTTGATTTTGAAATCAATGAGAAAGCAATAGCATCAAATGGAGAAGAATAATTAAGTATACAAATATCATTAATTTCTGGTTTTTTATCATTAATTAATTTAAAATTTGATTTTTTAATACCTTCAACTATAACTTCAATATCTTTAATATTAAAAATTAATTTTAAAATTAAATTAAATAAAAAAAAATCTCTAATTGATTTAATTAATAAAATATTATTAAAAATAATGAAAAAAATTGAAAATATTATTAAAATTGGTAATTTTAAAATAAATGTTATTGGTTTAACAATATTATTTATTAAAATTGAATTTTTTGGTTTTGGAATTGGCATAAATGGTGAAATACCAGTTGCCTTATCTCTCCAATCTGAAAATTTCTCCATTGTATTTATAAATTTTTTGTAGATTTATGTGAGAATTCTAAATAGTATACAGTAAAATAAAATAAAATAAAATAAAATGTTCAATACAAATTTAAATCTTTTATCTTGAAAAAATAATAAAATGGTTAAATGATTTCAGTTAAATTGTAAATGATAATGATTTGAAGCTAATCTAAATTCCGAGAAAAAAAACAGATATACAGTATGCAACACATCCGTACACACTATAAGATTAACAGTTAATTTACTATGAGGAGATCAAATTAAATGAAGAAAAGTGGTTCTTAATTATGATAATTATAATAATAATAATTAATTTTATTCTGAAATTTTAAACAACGCCGGCTTAAAATTATTTATAAAATAGATGTAAAAGCATATTGAAGCAAAAATGATTGAAAAATAAAAAAAGTTACAAAGCGATAAGATAATTTTCTTTAACGATATAGAATTGGAGACGAATATAGTATAGTCTTTCTAAATTACTGTTTGTGAAATCTTTTACCTGGTAATTTTGAAGGAGGTAAACCAATTTTCCTTTTTGGACCTGAATTTTCTTTATTTGCTGAAGCCAGAGATTGAATTTGTGATCTTTTAATTGGTGTTGATTTTGAGTGATCCACAACAGATGTCTTTCTCAAAGATGGAGATTGGAAATGTACATTAAATGTTTTATCATTTGATATTGGAGAATTACTCATAACTTCAGTAGCTAATCTTGCTGAAAAAAATTTACCTGCATTTAAATTATTATTAGTATTATTATAATTAAAAGTAGTATCATTGTTATTTGATTGCTGAGATTGTTGTGATTGCTGTGAATTATTTGTTTCATTTATTGTAGTATTTTGTGAATTTGGTTTTTCTTGAGTTAATTTTGATGCAATGTGGTTAACTGGTGTTGCTGGAATAGCTGAATTGTCTTCAAGCTTTTTAGAATCTGGGTCATTATCTATTTCTTTTGTTAATGCGCCAGTATTAGAAGTTACTGCACCATTTTCTTCTTCATTCACAGTAGTATTAGTAGTAGTATGAGTAGTGACAGCTGATTCATTCATAGTAGTGTCCTTATCTTTATTATTTTGTGATTCAGGTTTATTATTTTCCAGTTTGAGAACATTATTTGAAGCACTTTGATTTTGATTTTTACCTAAAAGGAGATCCATTTCGTAATCATCTATTTCATTCATGAAATCAGGTTCAGAATCAGGAACAGCTTCTTCATGTAATGAATCAGGTAAATCATCACTGAACATAAATGAATCTTCAAATACTTCTTGGTCATATAAAATTTTTGTATTTTTTGAAGAGTCATTATTGTTATTGTTATTACTATTATTATTGTTATTGTTGCTATTTGTGCTACGATTTGTCTTAATATTATTCACCGATCCTGAGGTCGATTTTCTTGAAACTGATGTAGAAGAAGCACCAGGCATTCTTCTTTCGGCATCTTCTCTTTTGGGAAAAGTTCTATTACCATCATTTGTCCGTATTTGATTTGATTGATTGTATGATTTCTGTTGCTGTTGCTGCTGTTGCTGGTTATAAGGAACCATTGAATTTGATGAAGAAGGATTAGTAAAACTTCTCTTTATAGTATTATGTCTCATTAATGAATCTTCATCGAATTCTTTAGGATTTGCCTTAACTTTAACGATTTTACTTAAATAACTTTTATCATATAAACAATTTCCCAAGGCATTACCATAACATCTTAAAGCTCTTTTCATACCATCTGTAACTGCTTCCTTTTTAGCCTTTTCAAAAGCCATTGCCTTTGTCCTTGCATTTTCAATATGACCATAACCTATATCTTCTCTATATGTTCCATCTTTTAAAGTGATTCTAACAACAGCAGATAAACCTAATGATATTCTTCCTTGTGATTCATCAACGTAATCAACGAATATATCTCTAACATCAGAAGACCAGCCATTGAAACCAAATATTTCATTTGCTAAATTAATTGCTTTCCAACCTTCTATATAAGATACCCTAGTACCACCTTGTCCTGGTCTTGTTGATATGAATTCTGGGCCTAGTTGTCTATCCAGTGCGTTTCTAATAGATTCTCTTTCTTCCTCTGTATAACACAGATTTGGAGTTGTGTTATTGTGCAAGGGAAGAGAATGGTTATTTGAGTTATTGCTTCTGTTCATTTATCGAATAACTTTTATGATATGGGTGTGCAATGAGGAATGAGAAGTACTGTGTTACATATATATCTGTATACGTATGGCGAATAGAATAAATATATAAATATATAAATATACAGAAATACTGCAAACCCTGGCTGATAAGCTGTCTGTTGTAGTTCTTTCAAAGAGAAGAGACTGGAATAGCATAAAATAGAGTAGAATAGAGTCTTGATCTGATCTGATCTGATCGTTGTTTGCCCTGCTTTGCTTCTCTTTGTTTTCTTGTTTCCTGTTTATCTTCTGCCCTTTTAGTCTCTGCTGGCGGGAGACGCGTCACCTGGCTGGCGGCAAGTCCCAAGAGAGCGGGCTGGCCAGACGCGTGTTTAGCGGGAGAATCCGGCCAGGCAGCCATCCAGGCAGGCAGGCAGGCAGGCGGCCATCAGGGAATCAGCACAGGCAAATCAGGAAATGCAAATGCAAATGCAAATGCAAATGCAGCATGGCATAACACCCGTGCACAGAATCCATGAAAATTTTTAGCTTTTCCAGAAAGAGGTAAACAAGAAGAAAGAGAGGAAAGAGAGGAAAGAGAGGAAAGAGAAGATCTGGTTTTGTATGAGGAATTTGTATGAGATGGAGATGGAGCTCTTGAACGGTGTTTGCGTTTGGTTTGGCGCCGTTTCGTTTGTGACAGATCACATTTTACTCGATTGATTCTTTCACCCGCATCTTCGGATTTGCCATTCCATGTGCATCTCAGAGCTATTCTATGATCAATTGATCTTCATCCCACACACTCGCTGACCGACCATCGTCTTAATCCGATGTATATAAATATATTCTTTCCATGAGATTTATTTAAATCCTCATTTCAAAATTATTTCTTTTTAGTGAAATAGTATAGGTATTAGTCAAGGACAGACACATGATGAATCAAAACCAGTTTCAGTCTTTCAGACCTGCATCTAGCGCGTACCAATTCCGTGATTCAAATTCAGTACCGTCAAAACAGAAGGAAAGTTATTCAAATCTTTTCAACAACTATAACAACAATAACAATAGCAATGGTAATGCCAATAATAATAGATTTGCACCATCATTATCAACTCAGCCACAATCATTTAGATTCAATAATTTACAGAAACCACAATCAATTCCATCACAACAACAAACACAGCAATCATTAAACAATAAGTCAAAACCTAAAAAACCATATAATTATAAATCTATATTTGATAAAGTTTTACAAAAAAGATTAAAATATTATGGTAGAATTTCATTTGGTATTTCAATATTAGTATCAATAATATTAACTATTTTAAATCCAAATTCAAAATTATATTATATTCCAATTAAAATTATTTTAATTTGGACTGGTTTTATATCAATTAGATTTGCTAATGATTTAACAATAAAATTTGAATCAAATGGTTATCAAAATTTATCTTTACAAATTTTAAATTTAATTTTTTCAAATGAATTTCTAATTAATTTATTAGCTTATTTTATATCAACTTTAACAATTAGTTTATCAATATTATTAGACTCAAATTTAAATTATTATATTGAATCACCAACTAAAACAATAAAACCATTTATAAATGATAAATTCATTTATTTTTGGTTTAATAATTTTTCAATTTCAATTTTATTTACTATAAATTCAATAATAATTAATGAAAAAAATATATTAATCTTAACATTTGGTAAATTTAGAATTGAACCTGATTTTTATTTAATTTCAAATTTAAAAAATTTTAAAAATTTATCTAATTATTTAAAAAAAATTTTAATAATTAATTTAATTTTAACTTTTATTATATTACCATTTTGTTATTATTTTATTTTTAAATCATTTACTTATAATTTTTTAATTAATCCAATTATTTGGTTATTAAATTTAAATAATAAAAAACCATCATTTAATTACTCATTTTTATTATTATTGAAACTAAATTTTATTAATTTAATTTCAATTATAACTTGGGATTCATTAAATGAAGTTTATAAAGCTTATATTCAAACAGGTTGTTTAAACGTTTCAAAACCATTAAGTTCATATTCAGAAAATCAAATAACAACTTTATTATCAGGTTTAAAAGATATTAAAAATCCATTTGTTAGATCAACAGCTTTCCAAGAATTAGCTTATTTAGCTTCAAATGAATCAACTAGACAAATTTTTTATAATGGTATTGTTAAAGATACTAATATTTCATTTTGGTCTGTATTATTAGATGAATGTTCTAAAATTATTAATGATTATAGTATTTCAATTACTTCTGATTTACCAAATGCTGAAGAATTGAAACAGAAAGAATTGAAACAACAGCAAAAACAGCAACAGCAGCAACAGCAACAGCAACAGCAACAGCAACAACAACAAGAATTAGCCAAACAACAGCAACAGCAACAGCAACAGCAACAGCAACAGCAGACAATATTTGGTGATTCAGGATCTAAATTCACATCTCCATTCCCAAATATTGATGAATCTGAAATATCACTTGAAATGGTTGATGCTAAAGAAAATTTAAGTCCATTTGGTTATTTCACAAATAAATTTAACCTTATTAAACCAGATCAAAATATTAGACTTAGATCAAATGATCCTAAACAACAACAACACCAGCCACAATCTCAACAACAACCAGTACAACAACAGCAAAAACAACAACAACCAGTACAACAAAATAAGAATACATCATTGATATTAAACAATTTAATAAAATTATTCAATCCAATTAAATTAGAATTAATTAAATTATATAGTTATTTATTATCAAGTGAATTAGGTTACCCATTTAGAAGATCATTAATTAAAGAATCTGAATTAAGATTAAAAAATCCATCAATATTAGGTAATATTATTATAACTTTATTTGAAATTATATCAAATTCACAAATTGAAGATTTAAATAATAATAATCATCAATATAATAATAATACTAATAATCAAGTTCAAAATTCATTAAATGAAGTATTGACTTTATTAACAATAATTTATTTATCAACAAAAGAATTTTTAATAAATCCACCAAATTTATCATCATCATCATCATCATCATCATCAATAAGCAAAGAAAGTGAAATTTATAAATTTGAATTAGAAAATAATTGTATTTCTAAAATACATGAATTATCATTAGATAAATTTTTTGATCTTGTTGTTCAATTTAATTTTATTCTTAATGATTTAGTATTAGCCCCTGAAGTTTTCAATTTGGCTAAATGGTGTATTGATATTGCAATCGATCAACAAAATCAACAGTAATTATATCATATATTCTCATATATAACCATATATATATTTATACTTATTTGTACTTTATATTTATAGTTTAATTTAAAAAATTGTAATGTTAAATAATATAATTTAAAAGAGTGTATTAAATAAATTTATAAGAAAAGAGTAAAAAATGAAATAAAACAGATAAAAAAAAAAAATTTTAATTAATTAATTAATTAATTGTTATTATTATTACCATTATTATTTTTATTTAATGGTACATTATCTAATAATACAGGTTTAATAACTTGTTCATCAAAATTAGTAAACCATTTTGCGTGTTCATCAACAGATAAGATATTTCTTAAATTAAGCATTGATGACATACCACCAGTGGTACTAACACTTTCTAAATTATTACTATTTGCTGTTGATGAATTGATATCTGTTGGGACGATATACGGCTGCTGCTGCTGCTGCTGTTGTTGTGATTGTGATTGTGATTGTTGTGATTGTGATGGAGATGGAGATGGAGCATTTGGTGGGAAATCTAATAGATCTGAACCAACATCTGAATCTTTCATGAAATCATCAGTAGAATCATTTATATTATTTGTATTAACATTTGCAGATGAACCATTTCTTGATCTTGCAGAAGATAATGATATATTTTCAGTTACTGTTTTACCCGTTGCTGTTGTTGTATTATAATCATTATCATCTTTATACCTTCTATTACCCATTTGAATATTATTTAAACCTAATTCAGCAGCTGTGGCGGCAGCTAAACTTTGAAATGAAGGATTTAAATTTTTATTGCCATTACCCATCTGTTGTTGCCTTGGAGTTTCAATATCAAATTCATCATCACTTTCATTTTCTTCAATTACACCAGTTCTAATATTTAACATTTCTAACATACCAGCTGTAGTACCACCGAATAATATGACTGTTAATACAACGACGACTAAGACTGTGGCTAATAAAGCTGATTTAGATTCACCTTGTAAACCCATTGCTAATGCCACACCAACGGCACCTCTTAAACCAGCCCAAAATTGCATCATTTGATAATTCTGTGGGATTTCATCTTGAATATTATGTAAAGGTACACCTCTAGATTGGGCTCTTGATCTAGCAATCCAATTAAGCATTCTAGATAATGGGAAAACTGCACACCATCTAGCAACACAAATAGAGATGAATGAAACTATGATTAATAATGGTTTAAATACTAATTCAACTTCAGTGAATAAAGATAAACCTAAATAAATGAAAATAAAATTTTCTGATAATTGAGCTAATAATTGGAAAATATATTTAGTTGCAATTTGAGTTCTTCTAGACATATTATACCAAGCATAATGTTTCATTGTTATACCACAGAATAATAAAGATACGATACCTGACATATGACAACCATTTGAGAAAAAATAAGATTCATAAGCAAATAATAATACTAAACAAGATTCAATTTGAGGGTATCTTCTAATATGAGAATGTTTAAGGATTAAGGCAACAATGACACCAACAACCAAACCAATAATAGTTGAGATTGTGAATGTCATTAAGAACATACCAATACCTTGAACAACACTTGATAAATCAGCATCAGTACCATGAAATTTTTCACAAGTTTCAAACATAACGATACAAATAGCATCATTTAATAAAGATTCACCAAATATGATTGTATATAATTTTGGATCAACTTTATAAGAATTGAAAATAGATAAGATAGTAACAGGATCAGTTGCAGATAATGTAGCACCAACAGCTAATGCGTCAACAAAAGAGATATGAATACTTTCTAAACCTAATTTAGTCCAAATGAATAATATGATACCTAATACAATAGCAGATATAAAAGTACCTGGAATGGCAAAAGTTAAGATAGCCCCAATATTTCTGAAAAAATTAGTTTGATTTAATTCATAACCTGAATTTAAAATAATTGGAGGTAATAAAATATTGAAAAAATAATTTGAATTAAATTTAACAGCATCTTGAATATAATGACCTGGAGAGATTCTTATTATAAGACCAACAATCATACCATAAAAGATGGATAATACAGTTTCATGAATGGCTTTAACTCTTCTCTGTTGTAAATAATAAGAAGACCAAAGGGCAAAACCTAATAAGAATAATACGATGAATAAAGCCCAAGAAGAAAAAATTTCTTCAGTGACTGGATTAGTATCATCTAAATTATTATCATCTGGTAAACCTGAATCAGGATCATCATTTATTGGTTCTTCATCAATTGGTTCTGTATAATCATCATTTCCTTTATTACTACCACCACCACCGATTTTACCGGATCCAGAACCGGAACCAGGTATTAAATTAGAACCTGTATTACCTAAGAAACTAGCAGCAACACCTAAGCTCTTACCAAAGGCACCATTTTTAGCCAAAATGAATACAGCTTGAAATAAAATTTTAAGCGACATTTTAATTTAATCTTTTGTTTGTGAGATCGATAGTAAATTAGTAATATCTGTTAATATGAATTGAGTGAATATAATATATATGAAAAAAAAAAATTAACGAATTAAAAAGAAGAAAAAAAGAATAATTATAGGTATAAGTATGAATACAAGTGGATTCAATTGTTCAGTTGTTCAATTGATCTAATAAGATAAGAAAGGATACTAATTAAATTAAATTGATTCAATAACCAATAAGAAATGGACAGAAATCAATTGAGTTAATATAAATATGATAACGTGGTAATAATAATAATAAAGTATAAACCAGATGGAAACTTTAAATTGAAACAAAATTGAGTTGAGTTAAAAATAAACTTGATTTATATTTAGAGATTTATTGTAGAGATTGGAGTATACTAAAATTGAGATCCAATATAAAGTGTGAGGTGAGTGAAGCCAGAGGAAAACGATTAGGAGTCAATTGAATGCGATCAATATGCAGATTAACCGATACAGGAAGGAGAGAGATCCAATTGTTAATCAAGAATAAAATGAAACAAAATGAAAGCAAAGATCGGCAAGATATAGATATAAATGAAGATATAGATGAAGATAAAGATGAAGGTGAAGATGAAAATGAAGATACACAAAAGATCAAGAAGACACTAGAGAGAGACTAAAGAATTACGTGGATTCTCAGGACACCTAACAGAATAAACGGCTCTGCAAGCCAGTCAGCGCAGGCAGATTTCCTGTCGGAGCTGAATACTGACCGGTCTAAGCGCCATTGACGCGGACATTGACGCGGCATTGACGCGGCATGGTGGGCTGGCAGTGGGCTGGCGGAATGGCAGAGTTGAGTGGAGAGTGGGGAGAGTCACCTGATGGCGGCTCTGCCGTGGGCTGGTGACCACGCGCTGCACGGTAACAGCCCGGAAATATCACGGAGATTACCACGGGAACATCCAGATAACTACAGATAATTACCACGGGAAATCATTACGAGAGCCGCGAGAGCCTGCGCGGTGCAAAATCTGACACGGTGCAAGAGGAGAAATCGACGCAATTAAATCCCGAGCAAGACGATCGTCCACAGAAAGAAAGGATGATTAACACGTTTACGGCGTAGCTGCTAAAGTGCTATGGCTAATGGCTTAAGCTATATGCCATGCCACGTCATGCCACGCCATTCCACGCCATTACACGCCATGCGACGCCTCCTCCGGCCACGCGGTACCAGGCAATACCAGGCAATGCCAGATGGCACCACGCGACTCAAGCACAACCAAAGCAGAAGAAAGCAAAGCCAAATGGAAAAGAAACGCGGAAAAACAACGAAAAACAAACAAAAAGCTAATTAAATTTAACTGAATCAAATTAAATAATTAGAAATTTCAATCATTAGATTATTTATATTTATCAATATATATATATATATATTTATTTATTTATTTATTTATATAATATCATATCTTTTTCTTTATAATTGATCAATTATATAAAATAATCATATATAATTTACGATGGTTGGTCGTCCTATTGTTATTTCAGGTCCATCAGGTACTGGTAAATCAACACTTTTAAAAAAATTATTTGCTGAATTCCCAGATAAATTTGGATTTTCAGTTTCAAATACAACAAGATCTCCAAGACCAGGTGAAAAAAATGGTATTGATTATAATTTTGTTACTGTTGATGAATTTAAATCATTAATTGAAGATAAAAAATTTATTGAATGGGCTCAATTTTCAGGTAATTATTATGGTACTACTATTAAAGCTGTTAAAGACGTTAGTGATTCAATGAAAAGAACATGTATATTAGATATCGATATGCAAGGTGTTAAATCAGTCAAAGGTACAGATTTAAATGCTAGATATTTATTTTTATCTCCACCTTCTATAGATGAATTAAAGAAAAGATTAACTGGTAGAGGTACTGAAACCGATGACAGTATTTCAAAAAGAATTGCTGCTGCTACTGCTGAAATGGAGTACGCTGAAACTGGTGCTCATGATAAAATTATTGTTAATGATGATTTAGATAAAGCTTATAAAGAATTAAAAGAATTTATATTTGCTGAAGAAGTTTAATCTTCGGTAATTGATAAATTTAAATTAAATTAAATTACAATTTATACAATTCAAATTATACAATTTATATATTCTTAACTATTATTACTTTCTCTGTTAAACAATAAATCCGTAGCCGCCTTAGCCAGCCGTGGCCTCAGCCAGCCGTGGCCTCAGCCAGCCGTGGCCTAATCAAACACCGCGCTGAAACGCTGCAGTAAAACTGAAACCGGCGGCACTACTTGCCCGACATCCCGACAGCCCGACAGCCCGACAGCCGGCTTTTCTCCCTGCCTGTCTCTCTGCGCCGTGCAGAAATCAGGAAATTGGCCCACTAAATAATAGGCTCACTGATTAACTGATCAACTGCATAATTAGCTCTTCAATAATAAGTGCAAACTGTTTCTTTAACTGTTAATCTTTATTTGCTCTTTGCTCTTGTGATTGATTGTGGTTATTGTTATTATTTTATATCTCTGAGTATATTGATATATATTGATTCGTATTTGTATAAGAATATACAAGGAACCACATTGCTTATAGTATTCACGCTGTTCAGATTCATATCCACATAACATTCACACATCGCATACCAGTATGGCTTCCCAAAACTATCCTTCTTCATTCGATGAAGAAATTAACCTCGATGAGTAAGTACTTTTCACACAAATTAAATCTCAAAATTCATAAATACTAACTTTTTTAATATTTACATTTATATAGAATGTCACCAATTGAAAAAATCGTTTTCAGATCAAAGCAACAACCTTTAGTTCCAATAGGTTGTTTAGGAACATGTATTGCTGTTGCATTAGCTGCAAAAGGTATTAGAACAGGTAATACTCAAAAAGCACAAGTTTGGTTCAGATGGAGAGTTGCACTACAAGGTTTTACAATCTTAGCTTTAATCGGTGGTTCAATGTATTACGATAATTTATTCGGTGCTGAAAGGAAAACAGAAGAAGAATTAGCTGTTGAAAAGGCTAAAATGAGAGAAAAATTATGGATTGAAGAATTAGAAAGAAGAGATGCTGAAATGAAAGACAGAAAGAAAAGAGCTGAAGCTGCAAGATTAAAGATTCAACAACAACAACAACAACAATCTGATTCAAATGATAAAAAATAATTCTCAATATTATCTTTCATGATATCATTTTATTATCTTTTATTAACTTATTTTACTTCTATTAATGTTTCCTTTATTTATTTTTTATTATTTCTTATTATTTCGTATATAACATCGTCTTTTTATTCTTATTCTTATCTTCGTTCCCATGTTTCATATCTATTCCATACTATTTTGTATCTTCTATATCTATAATGAACTTATCAATCTATTATCAATGAATCCACTAAATAACAAATTCGGGATTTGAATACTAACAAACCCCTGATCGTCTCATTTTCAACAGTCGATCGACGTGACCAAAAAGTGTAATTTAATTCCCCCTTTTTCCCTTGTTATCTTATCGCATTCTTTTTTATTTTATTTTACTATATTTTATTTTATTTCTCTAACAAGGTTTAGTTGATTTTAAACAAGGATAAAGCAATTCTTTTCGTTCAGTGGCAAATCATATTATAAATTATTTTTTATGCATGAATTTGAGAATTACATTCATTAAATTGTTATCGATATTGCAATTGGAGAAATGGATTTTATAGCTGAAATTGAATTCTTAAGAGATGATGCAAGGTTAAAATTACAAGAAGCAACTAAAATATGTAATGATGCTGATAATTCATTAATTAAAACAAATGAATGTTTAAATGAAAGAGATATAACGTTACCTAAACTAATATTTATTGTGAATTCATTAGATCAGCAATTGAGATTAATAACAATAATTAAAAATTCATTAATTTTAAAATTTAATGATTTAATTAATTTAAATAATAAATTAATAAATAAATTAACTAAAAATTTGAAAAAATTTGAAAATTTAATTAAAGTTTTAAAAAATATTAAAATTGATAAATCATTTAATGATACTAATAATAATCATGATTATGAATTAACCCTTTTTGATTTTATATCTGAAGAATTAGTTAATGAATTAATAAATGATTCAGAATCTTTAATACAAGATAATTCAAATTCAAATAAAATTAATAAAACAAATTCATTAATTATTAGATTTGAATCAGATATAAATAACTTAAAGAATAATTTCAAAAATTTAAAATTACTATTAGAAAATATAAATCATACAGAAAATGAACATAACTTAAATAACATAAATAATAATAATAAAGATATTATTGATTATGATGATAATATTTTAAAATTATTTAAAATTAACCAAGAATTAGAATCTGAATTAGTATCATTACTTCAATCTTTTAATAATCATTATGATCAATGTAATAAAGGTTATAATTTAATAATAAATAATGAAAATAATAATGAAAATAATAATAATAATGCAAATAATGCAAATAATCAAATAAATAATATAGAAATAATAAATTTTTTAAAAAATGATTATAATCAATTACCTAATAATTTAAATCTTTTAAATGATTGTTCAATTCAAATAATTAAAAATTCAAATGAAATTTTAAATTTAATTGATTTAAATTTTAATAAATTAAAATTTAAAATTGAAAAAATTTTAATTAAATTTAAAGAAAAATTTAAAAATTTAAATGAATTTTTAATTGAATTTAAAAAAAATTTAAATGATTTTTCATTTAAAATTAAAAATTTAAAATTATTAATTAAAAAAATTAAATTAATTTCAATTAATTTTAAAAATTTTATTAAATCTTATTATAATTTAATAATTGAAATCGATAGAAGATTTAATTTAAATTTAAAAATTAATAAATTAATAAATGAATTTAAATTAAATTCAAATAATTTAATTAATGATAATTTTAAATTAAAAGAAAATTTTTTAAATTTAAATGGTGATTATTTACCTAAAAATTTAATATCAAATTTAAAATTTAATAATATTTTGTCATTTGAAAATAATTTAAATTTAATTAATATTGATTATAATTTTGAAATTTTACCAAATTTAAATAAAAATTTAATTAATGAAGCTAAAAATTATTTAAATAAATAAATAAATAATTATTCTATGTACATGATATATATATATATATATATATATATATATATATATAATATATAATATATTCTAATTATATGAATCTTCTAATGATTTAAACATATTTAAAATTTCATTAGATTCCATAACTTTAATCTTTCTATCATCTCTGGATCTAATTGCTAATTTATTAGATTCAACTTCTTTATCACCAACTAAAATTATATAATTATAACCTTTTTGAATAGCATCTTTTGTTTTAAAACCAACTGTTTCATTTCTAGAATCAATATCAATATAAAAATTATATCCTGTTAAATTTGATGGTTTATCAAATTCATAATTTATTTGCTCACCTTTTAATTCACTTAATTTCTTATTAGCAAAATTAATATGTGTTTTATTAATTGGTATTATTATTGCTTGTCTAGGTGATAACCAAAATGGCCATTTACCATTATAATGATCAATTAATAATGCAAAAAATCTTTCAACAGATCCAAATATAGCTCTATGAATTAAAATTGGTGTTGAAATTGAATCATTTGAATCTTGATATTTTAATTCAAATCTTTTAGGTAATTGAAAATCTAATTGAATTGTAGCAACTTGATGTTCTTTACCAAAATTATCAGTTAATAAAATATCAATTTTAGGTCCATAAAATGCACCATCTCCATCTCTTATTAACCAATTACCTTTACCAGCGTTTAAATCTAATACTTGTCTTAATTGATCTTCAGCTTTATTCCAATCTTCTAAATTACCAATATATGATTCTTCAGGTCTAGTAGATAACATCATCTTATAATTATTATCTTTAAATCCAAAAGTATTATAACATAATTTAATTAATTTTAATGTCTTTGAAATTTCATCTCCAATTTGTTCATTTGTACAAAAAATATGTCCATCATCTTGATGAAATCTACGAACTCTAGTTAATCCAGTTAATGCTCCACTTGCTTCATTTCTATGTAATGATGACCAATCTGAAAATCTAACAGGTAATTCATTATGAGATCTTGTAAATCTATCAAATATCAGACAATGTCCAGGACAATTCATAGGTTTTAATCCAAAAATTGTATTTTGTTCATCTTCATTTAATTTACTTAAATCATTACTTTCAACTTTAAACATATCTTCTTTATAATTTTCCCAATGTCCACTTTTTTCCCATAAATCTTTTTTAAAAATTAATGGTGAAATAACTTCTGTAAATCCTTGCTTTTCTTGTTGTAGTTTCATAAATTTAATTAATTTATTAAAAATTCTTGTACCATGTGGTAAAAAAAACGGTGAACCTGGAGAATTTGAATCAATCATATATAATTGTTGTCTTGTAGCAATAGATAAGTTTGATA
Source organism: [Candida] boidinii (assembly GCA_001599335.1). Taxonomy (NCBI): domain Eukaryota; kingdom Fungi; phylum Ascomycota; class Pichiomycetes; order Pichiales; family Pichiaceae; genus Ogataea; species [Candida] boidinii. The sequence continues at coordinate 491,215 of BCGP01000008.1, forward strand.
CTGAAGTTGAATTTAGTGAAGGTTCATTATTATTATTATCATTTTTTATTCTATCACAGTACAATCTTTTAAATTGTTGTTTTATATTTATATTATTTGAATTTTGAGAATTCAATTTTATTAATAATCTTGAATTTAAAAATTGAATTCTACCATTTCGTTTAAAAGATTGTAATAACATAATGGATATACTTATTATGTAATTACTTTTAATAGAACTTAACTTTATTTTTACATAATTATAACTATATGAAATTAAAGAATTTTTAAGTATTAATAATATTAGTATAAATACCAAATTTCACAAAGATTCATTAATTTCATGTTAATCCAGTCATGATATTTCCTATCTTGAACATTAAAGTTGAAATCGCGCACATTTAAAATCTCTAATGGACGCGTCGATAGACTCAACGAGATCAATGAGATATATTGAAAAAATGGCTTTCATTTTACAAAGTTAGTGAAATATAATCAGTTGTATATTTGTATTCATTTTAATGAACAAATTCTGATTCCAGGCAAATTAGAATGAATAATTTATAAACATGATTTGTTTAAAGAAATTATTATGAGTCAATGAGAGCTTATTAGGAACGAATACGAGTGAAAAAGAGTTAACGCAGACCCTGACAGTTAGCCAATGCCCATTTTTCTATCCGCACTTCAGCAGAGTCTCAGTAAAGACTCAATTAAGAAAGACCTTCATTGGCACAGGAACAGCATATTGCCTAATTGAAATCCAGCGGGAACAGCAGGCAGGATCACGGACCTTTTACTCTTTCTGCCGTCTTGAAAATCCAGCCACTGCGGCAGTTTTCTAATACAGACTGGACACAATAACACACTAGCCGAGTCCTGGAAAGCTCGGCAGCGGATGGACAGTACCGCGAGGTGGACTCTTCGGCTGAATCCATATAGACTCATCGAAACACATTGAAGTACATTGATGCGCTGATTATTTCAGTCAGCGGGCATTATCGAATTCGTGGGTGGGTGAGTAGATGAATAGATGGCTGAATCGATGGATGAATGGATAGATGGATGAATAGATGGATGGATGGATGGATGGATGGATTGGTGGGAATTTAATCAGCGGTTAATCAGGGGATTCTGTTAGTTTAATGGGTGAGAGAAACAACCTGTCACAGAAACAGACTCTCCATCACTGAATAATGCACGTCTATCTATGTAAGGCTAATTTGAACAATATTGTACATCTGTATCTGTATACGGCAACGCAATATTATACATAGAATTTGTATAATTCATGTACGGTCATGTCAATTCACTGTCAATTTAACTAAGCTTACTTTCTTAAATTTGCACTTCAATTATACATTCACTATCAATACTTCTTAACTAATAATTATCTAATTCACTGATATACTTCATTTCATATTTTTTATCATATTAATCATCATATAAAATAATATATTTTGTTTAATAAAGCTAGTCTTTTTGAATAAAATTAAAAAAAAAACAGACTACTAATAAATTCATTTTTTAAAATTGCATATTAATATTAAATTTATGATAATTTTCATTATTTCATAAATTTATTTCAATCCACAAAAAAAAAAAAATTGCTGGCAATTAATTATTCATTAAAACATTTTTTTTTTCTCTTTTTTTCTTCTTTTTAAAAACTTTTTATCTTCATTTCTATTAGACAGATTGATTCTATTCAAATAAGAAATACATTAAAATAAATATAACAGGACAATAAATAACATATAAATATATTTATTTTCATCAAAAACAACAACCACAAAAAAATAAAAAATTAAACGTCACCTTCAATAAAAAAGCATTCGACAATTAAAATCAATTTTATATTATGAATAATTCTGAAAATTTAAATAGTAATAATATTGATAATAAAAAAATTGATTCTAATTCTAATTTTAATTCTAATTCAAACTCAAATTCTATTTCAAATTCAATTAGAGTTTTAGAAAATATGGCTGCAACTACAAGAAAAGCACAAATTATTGATAATATTGATAATAACAATACTAGTGTTAGTAATAATAATAATACTAATTCTAGTACTAGTGGATTAATCCATCCACAATTTTCATCACCACCTTCTTCAAATAATAATGGGCCACCAATGGCATTATTATCTCCACCATCATCAAGATACGCTTTTGAACCAAGAGATATGGCAACTGCTTCAATTCCACCAATTAATTCAACAACTACAATTAATCAACCTATTCCAAATAACAATAATAATACAATTTCATCTTCATCAGGTAATATTTATTCAAATTTAAATACAAATTATCCAACAAGTACTATGTCTTCACCTTTAATGAATAATAATCTTTCATTAGCAAGTTTAAATAATCCAATTATAAGACGTTTATCATCAATGGAAATTCGTGGTGCTGGTGCTGGTACTGGTACTGGTACTGGTGCTGGTATTGGTACAGGAGATATCAATAACAATACAATTGATCAAAATTTTAGTGGTTCTTCAACCCCAGGTACAATGGCACCAATACAATTATCAGTACCAACTACTACCACAATTTCATATGATTCACAATTACCTGCTTTTGATTCTAAGACAGAAGTTGTATTAGAACAATTTTCAAATGATTTAAATACTTTTACCCAATGGATTAAAAATTTGAATCTTGAAGAACAAAAGACAACAATTGATGTGTTTTTAAATAATATTAATGAATTAACATTACAATATTTGAAAAACAAATTAAATAATTCAACAACTATTGTTTCAAAACATGGTAAATCAAATTCTGTTAATGCATCATCATCAATTATTTCACCAATTGCTAGAAATTTAAATAATTCTGAAACAGATGATTTATTAAATACCAATACAAATAACAACAATAATAATAATAATGATAGTATTTTTTCAAATGAAGGTAATGAAAGCGGTTTATTATTTTCACCAAATTTAAATGATAATTCAATTTTTCAACAACAAAATAATATAGTTAGACCAATATCACCAATTTTATCACTTAATCCTGAATCTGTCAACCTTGATGGTTTACTCGATAATAATAATAATAATAATAATAATAATAATATAACAAATAATACCACTAATAACAATAGTACTACCGATCATAATAACAATAATTTTAATGATTATTATCCAATGACAAATTCATATACTGCATTTGATCAAATTATTAGACCTAAATCTGCAGGACCGATTTATTCAGATTATAATTCATTTAGTGGATTAAATAATAATAATAATTTTAATGATAATTATAATTATAATAATAATAATTATAATAATAACAATAATAACAATTCTGGTAATGGTAGTAATTATAATTTAATTTCACAAGCTTCAAAATTAAGTAGAGTATTTTCACCTGAATTAGATCCAAATGGATTTCAAAGACGTCAAATGGAATTTATTGGGAATCCATCAACTGGAATGTCAAATATTACAACTAATAATGGTAATAATAATAATTCTGAAAGGTTACAACAAAAAGTATCTTTAAAAAATTTGAAAAATAAATTGCTTAATGATCAGAATATTATAGATTCAAATATTTTACAACCAAAACCATATAGTAATAATCAATATTATCCTTCATTTAATAATAACAATTCAAATAATAATGGATTAACTTCAATGCTGTTATCAGGTAATAATTCAGGAAATTTTGCAAGTCAAAATATGATTAATAATAATAATGGAGGAAATGGAATAATACCATCATCTATATCAATGAATACATCTATTTCATCAACTGTTGAATCAGGTAGAGGACGTAAGAATTTTAATAATAATAGTTTTAATTCATTTAATAATAAACCAAATTCATCATCATTACCACCACCTGCAAATAGATTACAAAGACATAATAATAATAACAATAACCATAATCATCATCAGTTTGGTGTTGGTGCTGGTGCATTAGGCAAATCTTACCAATATAACAACAACAACAACAATAACAATCATTTAAACGTTTCAGGGAGCGGTAAAAACAATGGCAATAAATTATCTATGAAATCATCAACTTCAGAGAATCATAATAACGTTATTTCAACTAATATGGAAACCAATGATAATAATAATTCCAGTGCATCAGTATCATCATCATTAGCAGCAGGAGCAGGAGCAGGAGCTGGAGCAGGAGCAGGATCTAATTCTAAATCTGCTATGCCTGAAGAGATAGCATCTATTGAATTATTAGAGAATATTCCAGCATGGTTAAAGATGTTAAGATTGCATAAATATACTGAATGTCTTCAAGATTTTAAATGGAAAGATCTTATTGAATTTGATGATTCTAAATTAGAAGAAGTTGGTGTGTCTACACTGGGTGCAAGAAACAAACTTCTTAAATCTTTTAAATTTGTTAAAGAGAATTTACGTGATTAATAATTTAAGATATATTTATAATTTATATTACTACTACTTCACTATTTATATATATTTTTTTTCTTTCTCCTCTTTTCATTTATTTTATTTTTTCTTATTCTTATTCTATTTCTATTTCCCCTCTTTTTGTTACTTTTCGACATGTTGTCTGTCTTGTTTCACGTGTCTTGTCTGTGTCATTGACCGAATCAGCAGAAACTTGTTTGTTCACTTACCACTTACTTACTTACTTATATACTTATATACTTACATCCTTACATCCTTACACTCATTTATATCTGTTTACTCTTATATCATTCTATTTATCTATATCGCATCTCAGATATTCTGTTGGTCTGTAGTTGAATGGAAAGTAAAACCAACAAGCTCGCAATTACCTGTAAACCACCAATCATCGTAGAGTAACTCTACATAGAAAATGAGAAAGAAGTGATAGCACCCGTGCACATAAAAATATGCAAATATTATTCAAATATTCGATCTGGCCTTAACTATGAGGATCTGCCATTTGCACAATGTGCCAGCATCCCGTGAGCCAGAGTACCGCTGCGCTCTCTACCAAGCACACTGTGCTCACCGCGTGAGAAAATCCAGCCGCGACAGTTAGACGCTGTTACTACAAGCTATATACACCATATACACCATACTAACTAACTAAATAGCTAACTAACTAACCCAGTAAAAGCCCTCTTTGAATCAACCAAACAGATTCATACTATTGCAAATTGTACTAACATTAACTTCAACTTGAAGTGGTTGAGCCAATGTGCAGAGGTTCAACTCAGTGTGAACACCACCAAATCCGTCTTATTACGATTCTCCTCTTGATTCTCATCTTTATTCACTCAACCAACAAGCAATAGTCTTATAATCACATTCTTATCACCACCATACCAGTAGTACTATTTTCATAATCTTCATCTATCTTAATATACCTATAAAAAAAATTTAATTTTAAGATAAGTACATAAATATACATAAATATAAATTCAAGTATATTAATTCAAATAATTATCAATAATAATAATAATAATAATAATAATAGTATAATAATGTCTGCTCACGGTGCTGCTAAATATATTCGTCATAGTACTGCTCCAGTTCCACATGTTCCATTTGTCTATAGATTTTTAGCAACTGGTTTAGGTGCTACTATGTGGTTTTGGATTTTTTACAGAGCTAAACATGATTATAAACACTGGTTTGTAAGTATTTATATTTTTATTTATATTTATTTCATATCACATATCACATATAATATGATATTATATAAATGACTAAACATTGAATTATTACTAACTAATTTTAATCTATCTCTTTTTTTACTCATATTGATATTTTAATTAACAATAGGCTTTAGAACATCCAGGTGAACATCATTAAATTTATATTATATGAAATAATTCAATCATATAATAATAAAGATTAACACAAGCAATTAAACATATTATAACAATTACAACAATCATATAACAAAAAAAAAGAAAGAAAGAAATTAACACTCACAATTTGTATTATAGTTAACTATAAACATACATAATATATTAATTCATATATATTATATATATATTTATCAACTTATTTATTTATTTATTTATTCATATATTCGTATATTCATATATTTATTTATTTATTTATTTATTTTAATAGTAATAAAATTCAACATATAATAATTTAGTTTAATATTAAATTTGTAAAAAAAAGAAATTGAAAGTAAAAGATAAAGACCGATAATAAAACTAATATTAAGTACATAATATGAAATATAATATAAAAATAAACATTAAAAAGAGTAAGAATGAAATAAAAAAAAAACACACCGTAAAATAATAAAGAAAATAAATAAATAAATAAATAATTAATTAATTAATTGAATAATTTTTTAATTTTTTTCATAAATCCACCACTATTACTACTACTACTACTAGAACCATTTAAAGCATTCGAATTATTGCCATTATTTGAAATATTTGATTTTCTTGAATGTATTGGAGATAATTGATCATCTAATTCTTGAGCAATTGATTTATCCTTTTTATTTCTTATTATATTACCACGACCACCTCTTCCAGCAGAAAATACAGGAGTTAATTTTATTTCAGTTTGTGGTTCTAATTTTGGAGAAGGAATTTCATTTGCTTTAACTTGATTTGAAGCACCTGATCTACCAACACTATAAGTTATTTGACCATTTTTATCATGTGGATAAGAATTTGATACTGATTTTTCTAATTTTAAATTTTGTGATTCATTTTCAATTTCTTGTGATTCTGTTACTATATTAGCAGCACCACCACGCCCTAATGAGACCATATTTCCAGACATTGTGTATGTGTTTATGTATTTGTGTTTATGTATATGTAAATATGATTATATGTAAATCTAGCTAGTATATTGACTCCGCAATGTATGTATGTATGCAGGGTATGTGGAATAAAATATTGAGAAGATACTTAAATATATATATATATATAAATATATAAATTAAATTGAAGAAAGATGGGTAAGAATATATATAAAAAAAGTATTAAAATCAAAGTAGAAAGAAGAGAAACAGGGGAAACTATGTGAATGGATAAGTGAAGTGAATCAGTGAATCAATCAGTGAATCAATCAATAAATCAATAAATCAATATGTCAATATACCAATATGTCAATAATGTGGGGCCAGCCCTGCAAGGAAGCAAGCAAGCAAATAAGCCATAATAACAAATAAAGGAGCATCCAGTCTTAGTAGTAACTATGCTACTAAGGTATTATGCTATTATGCTATTATGCTATTAAGGTATTATGCTATTAATGTATTATGCTATTGTTGCTGAGAATGCCGAGCGCTGGATTGATGCTTATCTCTGGTGCTGGGCCGGGGGATGGCCGGGGGATGGCCAGAGGGGTGCCCAAAGCGTGCAGATGCACTCCGCACGGTCAAGCATTGCCACGCACCAGTCTGCGTGATGGGATGCGGGTAAGGGGCAACGGGGCAGCGGGGCAACGGGAAAGGCACTAGCAAAGGAAAGGCAATTCGTGCAAACGGCGGGCATCGGGCATCAGGCATCAGGCATCAGGCATCAGGCATCAGGCACGTAGAGCACGTAGAGCACGTAGAGCACGTAGAGCACATAGAGCACATAGAGCACATAGAAAAGAGGGAGCCACCCGCCATGCAAGGGTCCAGACCCGCTGGGGCCAGTACAAGCCAGCGCTAGCCCGCACGCGATGGATCTCGAAAGGCATTACAGCTTTACATTACATGGTTAAAGGCCATGAAATCCATGAAATCCATGACATCCAGCATATCCATCAGATCTCCGAAATGAACAAGTGAAAGCGTGGACCAAGGGAATGTACGAATAAGTGGACAATAGAACTGGAGAACCAATGGACACGCACATTGGCAAATAGGACAGCGAACTCCCAAGCAGCAAAAGAGCAGCCAACTTCTCCTGTCGCCAATTTCTGTTATCTATCCCTGGAAAGATGATAATTGATAGATAGACACATATTATACAACTGAGTAGATAAATGGATGATAAATTAAGCTGCAGATTTGAGCCAAGAAATACGCTGCACTAAAGACGCTAAGCTAAGCCTAATCCTTGCATACCGTGCTCTAGTCCCGCCTGGGATGCTGTCTGGGATGCTGCCTGAAGAGCAGCCCGATAAGCAGCCAAAGAGCAGCACACAACAAATAACACAACAGATAGCCAAACTTCAATAGACTTAAAATGCCAATTATCAAATGATCTAATGATAAATTGATATGATTGGACACAATAGCATCACAAGATAAGAAACTATCAATTGTCACAATATAATATTTACAAATTTATATTCTGATACCTATATTTATATATTCTTTCATTCTTTCATTATTTCATTCTTTCATTCTTTCATTCTTTCATTATTTCATTATTTCATTATATACAAGATACATAATTTATTGTAATTTGGCTTTCTCGCCTTTTGACTGCTTTTATATATACTTTTATATATACTTTTATATATACTTTTATATATACTTTTATATACACTACTATTAATCTAATCCCAATTTACTAATTCCTTGACTCACTTCATAATCATCGTCGTCATCATCATCTTCTTCTGTCATATCATCTTTGTCAAATACTATAAGTTTACTACGATACCACCTATAAGGTCCACGATAACTACCTATTTCAATTAATTGACTATACTCTTCTTCATCTTCAGGTTGCTCTAATAAACTGTAAATATCAATTAATCCATCTCCTTTAACTTCATTTAATTTATTAAATTTATTTATAAATTTAATATATAATTCAATTTTAAATTCAATTAATTTAATTAAATTTAATCCACCTTCTGTATCTATTTCATTAATTCTAAATTTTAAATTTTTTAATATTTTAATTTGATATTTTAAATATTTATTAAAAATTTTAAATAATTTAATTAATCCAATTGTAATCTCTTCTTCACTATATTGATTAACTATAGATTCAATAACACTAAAATCAACAGTATTTTCATCACCCTCTTCTTCCTCATCCCCTGCTTCATTATCCTCATCTTTAATATAATCATCAATTTTAAATCCAGGTAAAAAACATACAAATGAATAATTATCTAATAAATTAACTCTTATTTTATTCTTATTTGTAATTGTAAATTGAATATTCGGATTAATCTTAAATTTATATATAAATTCTTCAATTTTATCACAATTAAGAAACTTAAAATAACCTATAAATGGTATATCAATAATTTGAATTATTCTTTCACTACTTTCTTCTTCTTCATTATCAGCTTGATCATGATCATGATCATGATCATCACTATCAATATCACTAATTTTAGGTATGAATCCATAATTGAAAAAAAATTTAAAAATTTCTTCAATTGGTGAATAAGATATAAAAATTTCAATTTCTTTTAAATTTTTTAAAAATTTATAATTTCTTTTATATAATTCATAATCTAATTTTAAAATTATATCATTTGTTTCTCTATCTATATCAAAAAATGAATTTAATTTTATATTATCATGATTAACAAAATCTAATATCGGAACTAATGTTACATCAATTGTAAAATCATCTCCTTCTTCTCCTTCACCTTCACCTTCTCCTTCACTTTCTTCTTCAACTTGTCTTGGAATTTCTAATGTTCTAGAAGATACAGCTGATAATATCTGTAAGAATAAATCAGAATCAATAAGTTTAATCTTATTAATTTTATCTTTCTCTCCAAATTCATTATTAATAAATTTAATAAATTCAAATTCTTCATTGATTTCTTGTAAAAATAAATATTGACTTATAAAATTAGTTTCACCTGGAAATAATTCATAATAATAATCTAATGATATTAAATCTTCCGAATTAATAGATTCAATTTTAGTTTTCTGTAAAATAAATAAATATTGATTGAATTTACATAATGGATTTAAAATTTTATTATTTCCAACACCATATTCATCTTTTATTTGATAAAATTCACGTAATTTAAAACAAACTATAAATCCAATTAAATATCCAACTAATATTAAACTTTCTTTAGGTTTTAAAAAATTTGTTATTTCTTTAATACATTTTTTAATTATTTCAGATTGCTTATATTTCTGATAAAATTCAATTTCATCTTGTGATATTTCACCATTTGGACTTAATTTACTTACATTTTCTTCAAATTCAATCAAATTTTTAACAATTTCTAAAAAATTATAAATATTTAAAACTGAACTTTGTGGAATTCTTAATAACTCAATATCACTGTTTATTTGGAAACCATCACTAACATCAAATACTAATCCAATACCACTATCTTCAGAATACTTAATATTAACCTTATCATTAACTAAAATACTTAAATCTTGTTTAACCCATTTATTAAAATTATTAATATCATTTATTCCTAATTTCTTGAATTTATCAATTTGACATTCTTCCGTTTTAAAATCTTTACTTGATTCAATCTTAATAAGTCCTGATGATTGACTCATTGCCATTTATTTATTTATATCCATACACCATACTTCTGTTGATTCTTAAACAATCACTGATCATAAACAATAAAATGAAAATGATTTTCAAATATTAACTCTGAATCACTCTCGCTCATCATGCACACATCATCATCATCCTCTTATATAATACTCTACAGCCATATAAAAAAATGAAAAAACACATCACGTGACTCAGAGTTTATATTTTATTTAAAATTCTATTTACATTTTATCTTGCCGTTTAATTTACATGATATTAATTTTATACAATCTATAAAAAAACTATAATTAATTCAATTATTAATTAATTGAAAATGAACTAACTCAACTAAGGATTAAAATTTTTCTAATGAATATCCAATACATAAATATCTTGATATAAAATATGCAAACATACTAATAATTGACATCAAAGCTGAAAATATAATAAACCCCATAATCCTTGAATCTTCTAAACCATCTCCTATAATAGCTGCAGATGCAGGTAAAAGACATAATATACAAATACCAACTATAGCATACATAGTACTATACCTTCTACCAAATTCACTTGTCTTTGAAACTTGTCCACATATAGTTGGTAATAATGAAAATGCAGCACCATAACAAAACCCATAAAGACAACAAAATACATAAATTGCAGCTGTATATCTTTTAAATGGTAACCAAATCACCAATTCAAATATAGCCATTAAAAACAAGACAACTAATAAGATATTAAATCTACCTGTCCATTTATCTGCCATATAAGCAGTTAAAGTTCTTCCAATAATAGCAACAGCATTCATAATAGTAACGAATAAAAATGCTTGATCTTGTGTAAAACCAGTCTTAATACATACAAATGAAAAATATGTACATGAAATAACAATATTTAATTCTGCAAATACACAACCAATACAAACAAATACAAATATAATATCTTTTTGTAATGATTTAAAATCAAATGATTCAAATAAATAATATTTTATTGTTTCCTTTTTAGTATTTAATTCTTTATAAATAATATTATCAAATTTTCTTTCTTTAACTAAAAAAAATGAAATTAATAAACATATACCACTAAGTAATGCTAATATTCTCATTGACCACATAAATCCAACTTGTGTATATAATTTCCTTAACATTAATGGGAATATAACACCACCAACTGATCCACCATTTGTAGCAATACCATTTGCTGTTGCTCTATTTTTTTTGAAATAATGTGAAATAGCTCCTACAACAGGTGACATCAATATACCTGATCCAAATCCACATAATATACTAAAACTTAATATAAATTGATAAACTTTTGTTGAATTACCCATACCTAATACCCCACCAACTAACATAATAGATCCAAGAAATAATGGTAATTTAGCACCATTTCTATCAAAATATGTACCTGATAAAACACATGAACTTAACATTAAAAATAAATAAATTGAAAAAATCCATGAAATTGTTGATGTTGGTTCTTCTGATAATTGATTTTCTGCAATATAAGTTTGAATAACACCTGTTGAATTTGCAATACCCCAACTTGGTAATAATGCAAAAAATGCACCTAAAACTACTAAATTTGCTTCTTTTCCACCTTCTGGATAAGTTATTGGATCTTCTTCATCAAAATTAAATGTTCTCGCTGTACGTATAGTACCACTACTGAAAATATTTGAAAGTTTAGGCCTTACAGCTTCTTCATCGCTACTATTACTTGAACTATTATTTGCTTCTTCTGCTTCTTCTTCAAATGGTGAATTTTGTGACGGTAAATATGATGTTGTCTTTGCCACAGCTTCTAATTCATTTGGATCTAATACATTTGTAAATTTTGATGAACTTGATCTTTCCATTGTTTCTTCAGATGGGATTACGTCTAATTTCAACGATATAGTACGAATATCATCATCTTCTGTTTTTTTAGTCCTACTAAGTCTTCTAGATGGTAGAGGCATGTCTTATATTATGTATTGTATTATATATATATGTGTATTATATTTTAAATTAAAGTGATTTATCACCACTAAATTTGTTTAACAAATCTACTAAATTTTTATAGATAGATAAAATGTTTACAGTTTGATATACGATACGATACAATTGACAGAAGGGTGTGACACATGTGGGTATATATAAAAGATATAAAATGATGGAAAGAAAACAGGATATGGAGACATATATCCATCTCAATACGCTACCTTTAATAGCAAAAGCAGAAATAAAGGGGCAAAACAATATATAGAAAAAAGAAATGTTAAAAGAATTTCTATAATTAAGCGCAACTTTAATATAAAGTATTTGCAATAACTAATGAATTTTTCAGTGAGATAAGACATTGAAATTGCATGAAGAACAATGAAAATACCTACTACTGATGATTAACATTCAAGTAATCTTAAAGAACAATAGAGATATATTAATTTTTAAATATATAAAAGAGGAAATTTCTGTAAATGATCGAATAAACTTTTAACGGCAGCGGCGATTTATGGCTGAAAAGTTACAAAAACTGAAAAATTCTCACTTTTTAATAATGGGGAAACGGTTAGAAATAGAAAAAGGGTGCTGACACATTTGCGGATTTCAACTTCCTGCCACAGATTATTCAAGCTCTGATATAAGCTCTGATATAAGCTCTGATTTAAGCTCTGGTTTAAGCACGGAATCGGACAATGAAAGCGGCCCAAGATTTAAAAATTTTCACTCGCTCGGGCAATTCTCACTTCATAGTTAACAGTGCACAGTTCTCGCTGCCTGCGTCTCGTCACGGCGGTGGCTCATCTCATCTCATCTCGTCACATCTGGGATTTGGAGAACCCACAGGAAAGGCGGGGTGCCAGAGGAAAGCGCAGCGCAGAGACACGCAACGGCACAAAAAGGCATCTTTGTGCACGGAAGCATCCAGCGGAACAGGCACCAGACAGACAGACGGCAGCAGATGGCAGACAGGAAAGGAACGACAAAAAAGGAAAAGAGAGAAAGCTGCTCGTCGCCTTCAGTTGAAACTTATTTCGCCAGCCGAGATGCAGAGGAATGCCGCTCCGCTCCGCTTCAATGGCTTGCGTCCCACTTTGGCGGTGTTTAGAAGCCCGCATATAACAGAAACGGCAATTGCCCGACCCGCTAACTAGCTAGCCATGTCTGATCTTTTCTGTTATTGTTGTTACAGTAGCATCGGATTTTATTCACCCCCAGATCAAATGATTAAGTGTGGTTCAAGTTTATGTTGATCGTGATGCTAAGTGCTTACCACATACCACATACCACATCGGCTACTCTCACAGATTGGCTGATCAATCCCTTACATCTTGTCGACACTGGTTACCAGCACTAGTTGCCCATAATTATAACTAAAAGTAAATATTATTAATACACAATTAATTATATAAAGCAGTGAATAAAAACATGTATACAAAATAGCCGATTTTTCAATATTTATTAAAATACATTAATTTAAATAAATCATCTAAATTCTTCTTTCAAGACCCATCCTTTCCTCTTTGAATCCCATTTGGAAATCTCTTTAAGCATTGATCTAACTATATTAACTATTTTCTCATCTGAAACATCAATATTTAAAGCATCTAAAATATCTCCAGATTTACTGAAAAATCCATCTAATCCTGCCATATAATTACTCAATCTTTCAGCTAATTTAGCTTCGTTCACTTTTTTCAAAGATGACCCTTCAGAATTTACACTTGCATTTGCATTTGCATTTGCATCTGCATTCTTACTTCTAATCTTTCCCATAGTTGTCGATGAAAGATCTGATGGCAGTGAAGGTGATGAACTCCTAGATCTGTTATTATTTAACGATGTTCTTTCCTTAATATTAGCCAAAATACGCGATGAGCTGAAAACACCAACACCATCTTCATGGGATTTTGTGCTGGAGCTCATCTTATTTCTTAACGGATTCAAACTTTTACCAAAATTACTATTGCTGCTGCTACTATTGTTGCTGTCTCCACCACCAATTCTACCGGTAAGAATTCCTCTATTATTAGAACTATGTGCTGATTTCTTAAGTAATGGATTTACTTTACCTGCTTTACCATACTTACCAGTCCATGTAGGAACACCAGCACCAGCACGTCTCGTTAACTTCCTTGACTCTTTCAATGCACGAACAGCTTCACTAGCAATCCGCGAAGCTTCCATATCAATCATAGATTTACTAATATCTGCAGAATTACCATTTTTCATAACTGAATCATGCTCAACAATAGAATGAACACTATTGGCTTTAGAGAAAATTCCTGCCATTAAACCACTATCCTCACTACTTTCACCAGATTTGTTCCCTCTTGAATTACCATCTTCATCTCCATTCCCATCTCCATAATCATAATTCTGTAAACTATGGACACCTTTAATCTTACTAACTTCAAGAAAATCATCCTTTTCTACTACATCATCGGATTGTCTAGTTTGAACACTTTTATTTGAAATCATCTTGCTTTTACGTTCTTTATTACCACCTATACGCATTTCTCTAGCACTAAATCTATCTGCTGTATCTGATCCTTTCACAGTATCATCACCATCAAGACTGAACAAATCATATAAATCATTCATCTTAAAAAATCTTTTCTGTTGAGGATCTTTCAAAATTTTATCAGTTAAAAATTGTTTAAAAATTTGTCTGTGATAAATTTTTTCCTCAATCGAACCTGCAATCATTAATCTATAAATAGTAACATCACGTTTTTGACCTAACCTCCATGCTCTTTCTCTAGCTTGTAAATCAGTTGATGGATTCCAATCAGGATCATAAATAATAACTCTACTTGCACCTGTTAAATTAACACCTAATCCACCAACTCTTGTAGTAAGTAAAAAAATATTGTAATTTGGATCGTTATTAAATAAATCAACAAGTGATTGTCTCTGTGAAATTGGAGTTGTACCATCCATTCTTAAAAATTGATAATTTTCATTAGTATCATTTTCAATATTTTCTGAATTTAAAACTGTAATAAATTCAACTAAAATATCTAACATTTGTCTAGTTTGTGTGAAAATCAAACATTTTCTACCTTCTTTTCGCCATAATTGAATCAATGTCTTAACAACTTGTAATTTACCAGATTTATCTTCTAATGATTTAGAAGATTGATTTTGTAAAGTCTTATTTTTCATATCCATATCAACTAAATTTGGATGATTACATATTTTTCTTAAGATATCAACTCCATATAAAACATTTCTTCTACCTTTAATAATACTAGTTAAATCTTCAGATTTTAAAAAATTTTCATATAAAATTCTTTGATTCATAGTTAATTTACAAAACAAGACCATTTCACTTTTCTTAGGTAAATCTTTAGCCACATCAGCTTTAACTCTTCTCAATAAATAAGGAGATATTAAATCTCTTAGTATAACTGCACATTTATAACCTGTTTGAACTTGAACATTGGTAGCATTAGCATACCCACCTAAATTAATTGGAATTGAAAATTCTCTCTGGAAAACAGGAAGTGTTCCAAGCCTTCCAGGAAATATAAAATCAAATAAACTCCATAACTCAATTAAATTGTTTTGAATTGGTGTACCAGATAAAATGACTCTATTTGGAGTTCTTAATTGTTTGCATGTTAAAGTAATAAAACTATCAGGATTTCTAATTTTATGACCTTCATCTAATACAACATACCCCCATTTAATAGGAATCAATTGTCTCGCATAAATACGAATACCTGCGTATGTGGTAATCAAAACATGACCCCTGGATAAAACTTTCTCTACTAAATGTTTAGCCTTTTCCATAGACTTACTAGAGTGTTTACCTCTTTGACTATAAATCTTATCACCTTTTCCTAATAACTCTTCAAGTTCATCTTCATGATAAATGAAATTATTATCATTGCCGTCAAATTTACTTTTCTTATTCGAGCCATTTGACATTCCAGATCCAATACTATGTAAAATCATGACTCTTAAAGGTGGCCACCATCTATGGAATTCGTTACACCATTGCCTCATAACTGTTGCAGGGCACACAATCAAAACAGGTTTGTCAAGTTTACCACTATAATTTAAACCAGCTAAAAATGCAATTATTTGAATTGTTTTACCCAACCCCATTTCATCACCAACAATACCACCTGTATTTTGAGAATATAATTCCCATAACCACTGGACACCCGTCTTTTGATAATCAAAAAGAGAAGGATATATATCACCTGGCATTTTATATTCATCGTTCAAAATTGCATCATTAGCTGTTGGATGGGGTTTGAGCCATTCATCCACAGATGGATCATCCTGGTAGTCTTGTCTATTTTCTTGTCTTAACGATGACCGCTTCTTAATCCATGTTCTTAATCTCTTTTGATAATAGATCTCATCACCATCATCTATGTTTCTATCTTCTTCTTGAACAGATACTTCTTCTTCGGCTTCGTCGTCATCAGCATCCTTATGCTTCCTTTTGGAGGCTTTCTTTTTTGATTGAGAGGAACCATAAATATCATAATCATCGTCATCGGGGTTATTATCTTGGTACTCATCTTCACTAGCAATATCAATCTTATCCTCATAATTTTCATCATCTTCAATATATTCAGAAGAATAATCACTTTCATCATTGTTGTTTGAAATCTTTTTTTGCTTATCTTCTTCCTCTTCGTCATCAGAATCATGTGCTGCCACATTTCCACTTGAATTTCTTGTTGATTTCATTTGAGACTTGCCACCAAGTCCAAACGATTTAAGTCCAGGAGCTAAAAGATTTTGATGCGTGGGTACATTACTACTATTTATTCCACTTGCCTCTTTGTTCCCACTCGACACATCTTCTATGAATCCACTAGCGCTACCAAATGCTGTAATTTTACCTGTTCTTATTAAAAACTCTTGTTTTGTTTCAGTAGGTAACTGATGTAACGATCCTTCAGCATTATCTAGGTCTTGTGTCACTTTTTCAACATCATTCTTAGATTTGTTAAGCCTTGCTCTAATTTCTTTAATTTCAGCAAGCAATGGATTCAAATCATCTTTCACTAATTCATCTAATTCTTTTCTTAAGTTTTCTTTAGCTGATATTCTTATACGACCAGAATTTAATTTTTCCTCGATACCAATTTTTCTTGCTATAAATCTATCATACTTGGTTTTTGCTTTGCTTAATCTTTTTTCATCAAGTTCGATTTCTCTTTTTAAGATTGACTTATCCGCTGTTTCTGCGACTTTACGCTCTAAGAAATCTTGCTCAACGAATCTGACACCAAGAGAATTCAACGGATCTTTTCTACTCAACTCCTTTTCGTCATCATCATTATCATCATCATCGTCATCATCTTCAATTTGACTATCTTTAAAGTCAGCAGTAGGGGTTGGTGGGTATTTATTTGAAATTTCATCTATTCCGTGTGACACATCATCTTCAGAAAGTGAAGGCGAATTGTCAGACATTTTCCCCTCTCTATCAGTATTTATATTGTTGACTATAGAAAAAAAAAGTTGGCGCAGAACTCAGCTAGTTAAAAACCAGACTTGTAAATTTATAGATAAGTCTGTGAAACGCCAAATTAGACCAACAGTGAGCCTAAGATAGATCAACCGACCCTTAATGTTGCCTCCAATGTCATCTCTGCCGATGGCTTTTCGTGAGCCTCCCAAAAGAAGCAATGAAACTTTTAACGGGGTATTTTTACTGTTCTCACTATGACAATGTACGCAGAAAATGACAATGGGATATACACGTGACCATTAAACATCCGGCAGAGACTGTACGAGATAACGTGAGATCTCGCAATTATGCACGGTGGTCGGCCATGGCAGCTCGGGAGTGGCAAGGCCCATGGCTCAGCTCTAAGATAGCCAATTCGGGGAATTTCCTGCACAACCGTTGCGGATTCACGGTTACGCTTGGTTATCTATCTTCTCCGAGTGAAACTTCACAACATTTCTTCTATACGATATATATCTTTACGATGTATATATAAAAAGATGTGATCCTGATGGTGCTTTTTCCTTTCAATAACCCTCAGAGAAGCATTTTGAAATTATTTTTGAAATTATAACTCCGGTTAATAAAGACGCCTTTCCATTTTAAAATGACAATCGAAAAGATCCAGTCATTTTTAGAATCCAATAGAGCCCAAGAATTAGAAGATATAATTCTTCCAGCTATCCAGAAAATTGTTGAGCAAGTTAAAGATACAGATGCTGGAAAAGCAGATATTGGTCCTAGATTTCAGAACCCAAAGGAATTGTACAGTATACTGAAACTTGATGATCCAAAGATCTTTGATAAGCCATTACAAGGTAAACCAGATGACGTTGTTGCCGTATTTGATAGTATATTAAAGAACTCCGTTAATACATGGCACCCTGGTTTCATGGACAAATTGTATGCATCCACTAATCCGATTGGTTTATTATCTGATATTTTATTGTCTGCCTTAAACACAAACTCACACGTTTTCACTGTTTCACCAGCTTTAACTATTATAGAAAGATTTGTCTCTAGAAAATATGCTAATCTTTTCGGATTTACAGATCCAACCGCTGGGGGATTGACATTTAGTGGTGGTTCATGGTCAAATATTACAAGTTTACACATGGCTAGAAGCATATTATATCCAGAGACTAAATTATCTGGAAATTCAAATAAAAATTTTGTTGTGTTTACAAGTGTCCATTCTCATTATAGTGTTGAAAAAGCTTGTATATTATTAGGATTAGGTGCTGATGCCATGGTTAAGATCCCTGTTGATTCTAATGGTAGAATGAAAGTTGATATTTTAGAGAGCAAAATTGTG
The DNA here is from genome assembly GCA_001599335.1 of [Candida] boidinii. Taxonomy (NCBI): domain Eukaryota; kingdom Fungi; phylum Ascomycota; class Pichiomycetes; order Pichiales; family Pichiaceae; genus Ogataea; species [Candida] boidinii. The sequence goes on from BCGP01000008.1 coordinate 510,353, forward strand.
GAAGCCATAGATTCTGGGAAGACACCATTATATATCAACGGTACTGCTGGTACTACTGTCTTTGGATCGTATGATCCATTTGAAGAGATTTCTGTTGTTGCTAAGAAATATAAACTTTGGTTTCATATAGATGGTTCATGGGGTGGTAACTCTATATTCAGTGAAACTAAGAGAAAATATTTGAAAGGTTCTCATCTTGCAGATTCTATAACTTCCAATCCACATAAGATGTTAGGTGTTCCAACAACATGTTCATTTTTATTGGTTCCTAATGAAAGAGTATTTCAACAGGCAAATTCTCTTGCTGCTCCATACCTTTTCCATAATACTAGAGAAGAAGATGAAAATTTTGATTTAGCTGATGGTACCATGGGATGTGGTAGAAGAGCTGATAGTTTAAAATTTTATCTTGGATGGTTATACTATGGTACTGAAGGTTATGCTAAACGTGTTGATCATGCATATGCAATTGGTGAATATTTTGCAAAAAAAATTAATAAAATACCTGGTTTCCATCTTATAAGTGATATTCCACCACCATGTTTACAAATTTGTTTTTATTATAATCCAAAATTAAAATCTGAAAATTTAAAATTTGAAGATATTGATGGAAGTGATTATACAAAGACAACTAGATATATTGCTACTAAACTTCATTCAACAGGTAAATTTCTTGTTGATTATGCTCCTAATCCAGATGATTCTTTAACCGGTAATAATAGAGGTGAATTTTTTAGAGTTGTTTTCAATTCTCCTATTATTAATAGTGATATTATTGATAATTTAATAGATGATATAATTAATATTGGTGGTGAGTTACAGTAAAATATCTAACACTTCTATTTTAACTTTATTTCTTTGTTTGATTGAAATTAATTATATACTATATTCATGAATAATATAAAGGTAATTATATAAATATAAATTTGATATATATTCTTAAGTTTATTTACAAGATAAAATACAATATATAAAAAGTAAAAAATTATAAGCGCCGTCGTGGTGAAAAAAAAAAAAAGGAAAAAGATGGATAGAATAAGTGGGTGGAAGAAAGTTAATAATATATGAAGGATACAAGAATTTTGAAGCAAAAATATTATAACTATGCTAAGTCTTATGAGTTGAATCTAATTTTTCTAACTTACGCATTTCTTCTCTTGGATCAAAATTACCAGATGATAAATTTTCAAATTGTTCATCATATTTACCAGTACTTAAAGTACCATTACCTCTAATTCTTTTCCTCATATCAACTATACCTCTTTTACACTCAAAAAAAGTTGATAGTTGAGCTTTACACAATTCAGGTAAATCTTTATGTAAATTTGGATCTTCTATACATTTTTTTGGAGTATTTCTCTCAATCATAACACATGGTGATCTTTGAAGACATATAGCAACTTGCTTTAATTGATCTTTACAACTATTTTAAATTTAAAAAAAAAAAGTTTCATGAGATGGGTAATGATATTATTTGCATATTGTGTTAGTAAAATGAAATGAATCAAATATATTATAAAGCAAGTTTCTTTATAACTAGCTATGTTCTATAATTATAACTATCTAACTTACCTTGCAACCATTTTTAAAATTTATAATCTGGTACCCTTAAGGAATTTAGCATAACAGATTTGCATCTGCCATTAGAAGTTATTTATTAATAAAAAAGTCCTATCTTTCAAGTCTTTTGTAGTGGTGCACCACACATCCAATGAACCTGTCTGTCTTGTGGTGATGGCATGACCAGATTTTGGCAGAGAGCGCTGTAGTCACTTCACTTCACAGAGGAAAGCTGAGCAGAGCAGAGCAGAGCAGAAACTGTCCAGCCAGTGCACAGATTTCCACCGGCTGGGGGCAATGTCAAGTCAGGTGAAACCCCGGGTTCGGCTTACCTAATCATCGGCTTACTGCAGCCACGGGCTTGAGAATTGCCAGGCAAGAGTCCGGGGCTTGTCAAGCTAGCGCAGGGCTCTTTTTCCCTTTGTCTTTGCTGTTGCAGCGCTGTTGCAAGAGCTGTGATGTGGTGATTTGGTGATGTGGTGATGTGGTGATGCCTAGGTCACATTCACATTTGCATTCTTATGATTCTGATTCTGATTCTGATTCTGATTCTGATTCTGATGCTGATGCTGGTGCTGATGCTGATCTCTCTACCACTCTCTTATAATCATAATTGACATTGATCCATGCCAATTACACCCATTGCAGCTATTTAAAATTGATGAAAAGTGCTTCACTAATGCTCACCTATCTGCAGTTCTTCTGTACAACACAATTCAAAAAGTGTAGGTGTTGGAATATACCACACTATTAATATCTAATAAAAACACTCAATTGCTTATAAGATTCAATCTTTTGAATAAATAAAGGGATAACAGAGTTACATAAAATAGCAAATAATTAAATAAATGACATTGAATATACTCCCTGGTGAACCAAATAGGTCACCGGCGTGTGTATCTCTCGTCAATTGGAATGCCATACAGATATTGTGTTACTGTAGTGGTAACAATTTAGTCATATTAACCAAAGGTTGTCAACATTTACAAACAATTTATTTACCTAAAAATGCATCAGTTGTTGATATTAATAGAATAAACGGTAAAATTGCAGTATCCTTAGATGATCAAATAAATATTTATACCCCTAAAATTTCAAATTTTTATAATTTTACATTCTCTGGAAGTGATGATATATCAGAATTGAAAATAGAATGGGAATTAGAAACTGAAATATTTAATAAAAAAGATACTTCCACTATCAATTGTATAAGTTGGTCAGATTCTTGTGATTCAAGAGATGAAGAAATGAACTCAAACCAGTTTTTTGGTTTACCAGATGAATATAATTCAGAAGTAAGTTGTGAATTAGTTACAGGTTCAAATAATTCACTTACTCTATGGAGATTATATTATAAAAATATTCAAGGTGAAAAGACAATACATAAAAAGCAATTATGGTATAAAGAACAACCAAACCCAGTTTATATGGTTAAATTTTCTCCAAATTCAACTGCAATTGCAAGTATAGGTTTTTTCGATAAATTAGTTAAATTATGGCATAGGGTATCTTATGGTATAGAATCTTCAGATTTCGATTTGACATATTTACCACATAATTCACAAGTTTCAAATATAAGATGGAGGAAACCACTCATTAATATAAAACCAACAAGGACAAATACAGAATCACAAACAGTAGCTAGTAGTAGCGCTGCAAGTATTTCAAGAACTTATAATTCGATAGTTGATCTGTCAAGTATATCAACTACCGTGGCAGCTGCAAAAGAACATAACGTATTATATACAATTGCCTCTGACTCAATCATGAGAATTTATTCAACTCTTTACAACGAACACGGTTTCACAGTTTCTTTATCCGGTAGCTTGGATATGTGGGAAGGCACTCCTGTGAATGAAAGAAAAGGTGAAAAATTTTGTCTTATCTTAGATAATAGTATTTTAAATTATGGATTGTTAAAATTATTAGATACTTTTGAATCTAATCCAACTTTTTTAACAAATAATGGTTCTGAAAATAATATCTTATCACTTCCTAAAGATAAAAAAATTGCCACAGATAACAATAATAATATTGTACTTGATGATAATACCGGTATCACTAGATCCTCATCCTCTGTTTCATTTAATATCGATTCAAATTCATTTGATGGTATACGAAGTCGTAGCAATTCAAATGTTAGTATGGGATTATACATAGAAGAACATTTGGCAAATCTTTATGATGAAAAATTAGAAATTTGTTTAATAATTAATGAAAAAAGTGAAATTAATATGTACAAAGTTAAAAATTTGAATGTAAGTGTTCCATCTCCATTGGTATTCACTAAAATGAATCAAAAATTCAATAATGGTAATAATATAGGTTCAAAATATACAGAAACTTCAATTCAATTAGGTCCAAATTGTCTTCCAAAAGATTGCAGAAGTGTTTTCTTTCAAGATTTTTCTTTATCCGTTATCAACGATAAGAATGAATTGTCATTAATAGTACACGACTTATTTAAAGATTCTATAAGACACATTGGTTTTAATTTTAAAGATTTACTGGTATTCAACAATAATGATAATGATGAAAATGAAAATAGATCTAGAGATAACGGTGGTGGTAATTTTTTAAGCACATCAATGAATAACGCTCAAAAGACTTTAACTTCTCAAAATTCAACTTTACTTTCACCCGATTTCTTATCAAAAGAATTACAAAAATTTAAAAAACCAATGGTTTCCGTAATCGGTGAATTAGAACATAAGTTTACAGGTCATAATAAATCGATTCAATCAATTGTTCGTTCTGCAGATGGTTCTTCAATTTTGTCAGTTACTAGATTCTGTGAAAATTATCTTTGGATTCCACTTGAATTATCAAACAATAACAAGACTTTATCTAAAAAAGCTGTAATTGTGACACCATCAAGAATAATAAATGCTAATATCTGGCTTGATGGTAAATATTGTATCGTTTTAGTGGAGGGCGAACTTATCTGTTTTGATTGTCGTTTTGAATCTTTATATCAAGGTGACCAACCGAAATTAGCGCCTATATGTGGTTCAATTAAAATTGACAAACCGGATGTTCCAATATGTCTTATTTCATTACCTGAAGATAGTGAAAAAGTATTACACGTTGTGGCAATTTACAAAGATAGATCGTGTATTGCTTGGGAGATTAATTTGGTTGATGATGGGGGCACTGCTGAAATAATCGAGTGTCCTATAGAAAGTTTACCTAATGGATTCACTTCGAGGTTACCTTCTTCTTTAAACATCAATTTACTAAATGGTAAAACGCAGAACATTATTAGTTCATCTATTGGTAACAACAAAACTTTATCTTTCGACACATCGGAAGAAATATATATGTCTACTGCAATAGATCCAATGGGTTGGAAAGTTTCATTAAATGCCACTTCACAAAGAGATTTATTGTCAACAATCGATAAAAATGGGTTTGTTAGAATTTATACATGTGAAGTCGTTAAAGACCCCCAGAATAAAAATTTATCGTCAGTACTTAGTATTAGATGGAAATTAAAACATTCATTTATGACTGGTATAGAAGAAGCTAGAAAAATTAAAGCTTCTTCAATTCATAAATTGGCAATTGTCGATAAAGCTGGTAAGAAATTACATATTTGGGATTACCTTAGAGGAACATTAGAATACGAAGAAGATTTTTCAGATGATGTTGATGATTCAAATAAATCATTTGCATCACGTATCTTTAACAGTGGTCATAAGTTCGATGCAGTTATTAATGATATCGATTGGACGTGTACAGTTAATAATCAAAGTATATTAGCGGTTGGTTTTAATTCACATTCATTATTGTATACACAACTTCGTTACGACTACACGAACAATGCACCAACTTTTTGTCCTATTAAACTTGTAGATATTACAGATCAAACAACACATAAAATAGGTGATTCAGTTTGGTTGGCTGATGGATTACTAGTTATTGGATCGGGTAACCAATTTTATATAAGTGATAAATCATTAGATCCAAACACTGATGTTGTTACAAGACATGCAATAGGCGCACAAGAGATTTTAGCAAATGATATTTTTCATTTATGTTCAGCTTTAAATGGTCCATTACCTTTATACCATCCACAATTTTTAATCCAATCATTGTTTTATGGTAAATTTTCCATGGTTGAGAAAATCTTATACGTTTTATGTAAAAAATTAAGAAAATTGGATTTGAATGGTGGTGATATACATAGTTTTCTTGACCCTGTATTAGGTTTAATACTTTGGGATGTTTTAAAATCAGAAAACAATAAGAGTAAATTAAATACCAATAATTCTAACATTACTATCAATAATAAATCTAATAGTGTTATGAATCGTTATAAAGATTTATTTCATAATAATTCTTCAAATGATGATAAAGAAAAATTCACTACTGAAATTGCTAAAATTTTATCAGAAAAATTACAGAAACACAAATTACCATTTTTAACAGGTCATCAGCAAATTACACTTGCATCAACTATTGAAATTGTTAGTAGTATTAGTAAAAATTATTCTGATATTTTAGATGAATGCGGAATTAGATTTTATCTTGGTGTTAAATTATTTCAACTGAATTTAACAAAACGTATATCTGGACAAAATTTATCAATTAGAATGAGAGATATTAATTTTGCATTACATAGTGATTCCAAAGATTTATTGTTAAATATTATTAGTGAACAATGTAATTTAAGAATTGATTTAGAGGATGCTAAAAGATATGGTTTAATGTATTGGTTAGATAATTATAAATTAAGAGAAGAGATGGAAAAATTTGCTAAAAATCAATTTTTTAAGAATACTGAAGCAAACAATGGCGCCAAAGATCCAGGTTGTTGTTCAATATTATATTTAGCATTAAGGAAAAAACAAATTTTATTAGGTTTATGGAAGACAGCTTCTGGTAATCCAGATCAAGCCAAGATGATTAAATTTTTAAATAATGATTTTAACGAAAAAAGATGGAAAAGTGCAGCATTAAAGAATGCTTTTGTATTATTAAGTAAACATAGGTATAGAGATTCAGCAACATTTTTCCTTTTAGCAGATTCATTGAAAGATGCAGTTAGTGTTATTATTAGACATTTGAACGATTTACCATTAGCCATTGCAGTTGCTAGATGTTATGAGAAATGTGATGATGGACCAGTGTTAAAGAAATTATTATTAACTCAAATTTTACCCGATGCTTTAACAAAAGGTAAAAAATGGACTATTAGTTGGATTTTTTGGTTATTAGGGGATAAGATAAGTTCAATTCAAAGTTTAGTTAAAAGTTATCAAGATATTGCATATATGGTTAATGAAAATGAAAAATATAACGATCTTTTCAAGACTGTTCCACAAGATCAAATTGTTAATATTACAACAAATGATCCAATATTATTAATGCTTTATGATGTATTAAGAAGAAAAGATTCAACTTATTTTAAAGGTGCTACAGATTTAACCAGTGAAGAAGAATTCGAATTTGTCTTGAGTGTTGCCTCAATGCATGAAAGAATGGGATGTGATTATTTATCTTTATATCTTTTAAAAAATTGGGAATTTATATCAACTACTAAAGAAGAAGATAATCTTTCATTAACATCGCAGATTGAAAAGAAAAATCTTAATACTTTAAGAAGAAGGAAAAGTATTAACAATGGTACTAGTATTAATTCAGCTGCTGATCCAGGAGCTGGTATGCCTTCAATCTTAGACGGATTTGGTGATTTTGGAATGAGCCCTGCTAACACGGTACCTGCTACTCGTGCTGTCAATGGCAATACAAAACCGGTCACCACCACCACCACCACCACCACCACCACCGTTACTACCACTGATCCATTAGCGCGTCGTTTAAGTAGTTCTGGCTCCACTGTTGGTTCTACAACAACTTCAAAAGAGGATGAAGAAAACAAAAAGAAATTTGGTAATAGAGTTGCACCGCCACCAGCTGCATTTGCTGAACCTGATATGTCAGCGTTTAATTTTGGATTTTAAATAATTATAAAATTTAATTTAATTTAACACTGCCGGTAAGTAAATAAAAATTTAAATTTAAAATTACAATAAATTTATTATTCATTAATTTTTATATCTATGTATTATTTTGAAATATAAAATTCACATAAATTATAAATAATTATTATTTTTATAAAAAATCTATATATGGAAGAAATAAATAAATAAAATAAAATAAAAATAAATAAACAAACAGTCGGAATATTCAGTGACAGTGAAAAGGCCGATGGTTAGTTAGTCTCTGTCAGAATCCTCGGTATAAAGTCCGACGTGGCTGAGCCGGCGTAAGTCCATGAGAAACCGGAACGGTGCAGAGACGGTAATTGCCGGAGTAATAAATGAAAAGGCGAATGTTGTTTCAGTAAAATCCACATTTTACCAATAAATAACTTCAATGAAAAAACTTGAAACTGATTGATTCGTCTATATTCTATGATCGTGTTTATATTTGAAAGATCTTAATCTTATATTATTATTGTCTTAACTGTTTCATAATGTATATAATTTAATCAAAAGATTTCATGTATAATTTGAAGAATATTTTTAAATTTCTTCTTTGTACATTCATAAATACAAATAGAATAAAAAACAATTAAATAACAAATTGTAAGTGATGTAAGTAACGTATAAATAGCCACAATAAAATTATTAATAATTAAGTTATAAAAAGAATTTGAATCAAAAGGTGAATAATTATTGATTAATCCAGACATGAACTGTAATAATGACCAGTCACAATGTGTACATAATGAATTATAAATTGTAGGATTTTCTAAATTTGAAGTAGAAGTAGTATCTTTGAGGAATGATAAGATATTATTGTTTAATCCTGATGGTAAATTATTATGTTCGTTATGATACAGATCGTCATCTAGTTCAACATTGAAATATTTCATTAAATCTCTTACTAAAAGCACCATTAAAAATGGACAAATCACAATAGCTACATCTTGGAGTAGTGATCTGATCTTATGATTTAATGTTATAGATGATGACATATTTATGTATATATATATATGTATGTGTGTGTATGATAAATACTTTATCGATCCAGTGACGGTATTAGTTGATGTAGTAAAATCAAGAGATAAAAATATGAAGGTAAATAAAAGAGTGATATCAATATCTATATATTTATATATCAAATGAAGTAAATATTGAGAATTAATGGGTAATTATAAAAAATGAATTTGCGTAAATGAAATCAAATGGAAAAATAACAAAAATTAGAGTAAGTAAGATGGACTAAATATTTTAAATTAACTCTCTGTAATGTTATACATTGATCCTTAAATAATAACACTGTCAGTGTTGAATAAAAACCAGCTAAAACAGTGTTTGAACTACTTGATGAACAGGATGAACAGAATAAACAAAATAAGCAGGAAATGAAGACATTAAACGAAAAGAATAAATCTAACTGAACATGAATTTGAAGATGAATTTGATTGAATACAAATCTGAAGAAACGCCGTAGACTGTTTTAAGCAGAGAGCAAAACAGCAAAAACAGCAAGGCAGCAAGGCAGCAGGACAGCCATCACCCCGCATCATCCAGCCGCCCTTCCGACACGGGCACCCCATAGACTTCCCCACTAAACCCCGCGATGGTTGCTCTGCTCCTTCTTACTCTCCCGGCCAGCGACTAAGTAACGTAACTAACGATGACTAAGGAATCTCCAGATTGCGATTTCCAAGATTAGCAAAATGCCTTCATGACTAAAAAGCTCAAGAGATAAACCATAAACAATTATTTGTTGTTCATAATTTATCACTGTATTATTGGTAGTTATGCGTGCTTTTGTTATTTGTAAGATTTGGAAAAACCCAATTTGTAGATTACTAACTGATGATGATAGTACTGAACTGAACTGAGCTGAGCTGAACTGGAACTGACCTTATTTAACAATAATCGGTGTATGCGTTGTTCATATTAATTTCATTGTTAGGAAACTCTCACTAATTCCAAACTTGCCTAATTAGGAATTCAAATCGGTTGTGTACTTCACGGATTTTTTTGACAATGTTTATTCACAATGACGGTACGTTAATTACCATTGTTGCATTGTGCTGTCTCTCCTCTTCTCTTACATCACTCTTCTCATTTGAAAATTTACTAATATTCTTAGTAATTTACAGATCGGACTATATGGATATAATCGTACATTATCCAAATTGACATTTGGTTGGGTTCTCTATTTATATTATACAGTTATATAAAGAAGAAAATAAGTATTTATATATATGTATTTATGTATATACTGATTCAGTCATCTTCATCATCGTCAAAGTCTTGATCTAAAACAATCACATTATTGGTATTATCAACAACAGGTATATAAATCTCACTTTCATCGTATTCTTCATCGTATTCTTCTTCCCCTTCATCATCATCTTCATCTTCATATTCTTCGTTGCTTTCACGTATACTAGTAGTATGATATAAAGCTGTAGAATTTAAATTTTTTCCATGCTTGGTTACATTATTACCAAGCTCTTCCGATTGAATTAAATTATCGGCTTTGGATGACTCCGAACTGATTCTATCAACTGATGTTACTGCTGTTGCTGCAATAGTATTCGGTTGGTTACTATTTATATTACTCGAATGACGATGGTGATGTGAATTAAGTGATTGAACATTTGAATTTGTCCTTTGTATTTGTGTGGCATCATTTGTTTCAGAGACAAGATGTTGCTGTGATGATATATGTTTATTAAGATTGACTATATCATCACTATCTTTGTTGTTAATTACGTTACCCTCCTGTGAATCTTTAAGATTTGATAAATTTTCAAAAGATGAATAAGGAATAAGACTAGATGATTGATGTATAACAGGTTCAATTGGTGGTTTTTTCTTAAATAATTTAGGTATAGTAACTTTACTAGCTGTCATTTTAAAATTTTCTATTGTTGAATTTGTTCTTGAAAGTGAATAAGTATCTTTATTAGTAAACATTGTAATATTTCTTGAATTACTATTATTATTATTATTATTATTATTATTACTATTACTAATATCTGTATTTGTATTAGTAGTGGTACTTTGAATATCATGATCTCGTCTGGCATTGATATTATTACTGTTTGTAGATTCTATTCCACATATATTACCATTATTAATAGTATTATTATGTAAATTTGAAACGCCGTTATTTTTATTGTTGATGCTGTTGTTGTTGTTGTTATTATTAATATTATTATTATTACTGTTATTGTTATTATTATTATTAATAATAATTTTTTGTCTATTTCTTTTAAAATTATACCCATGTAATCTATTATTTATATTTCCCTTTTTGTTATTACCACTGGTTTCATTATTATTATTATTGTTATTCCATTGGCTATTATCAACAACGACTTCTTTAGGTGAGTAAATGAAAATATGATTATTTGATCCTGAACCGCCTTGATCATTATTTCTATTATTATTATTATTATTATTAAGAATATTATTATTTGAATTATTAAGATTGATTTTATTTCTTTGTGAAATTGGGAAAAATCCGTATCCTCCCCATGGAGAAACAGATTTTCTATTATTATTGTTATCATTATTATTATTATTATTACTATTTGATGAATGTGAAACAGATCTTGGAATTGATAGACCATACTTAATTATAGCATCAGTATAATTAATTATTGGTTTTGCTAATTTATTTAAAATTTTCATTGATTTATTATTTTTTTCAAGTTCATTACTATATATTATTGCACCACCTTCTGAATTTCTAACAATATATTTTTTCTTTTTTGATAAATTATTTTTATTATTTGTGAAACTACTACTTATATCACTACTATTATTGTAAATTTTTGTTTTTCTTGAATGATCTGACATTGATTTACCTAATAATAAATCATTTTCATCATCATCTGACTCATTATTATTAATACTATGAATAGTGTGTCTTGGATTGTTGTTATTATTGATATCAATATTACTTGATGCAGAAGAATAAGCATTATTTTTATGTTTATTATTTGATTTATTTTTCTTTAACTTCTTATATTTTGAATTTGAATTTGAAAAATCAAAAATCATTTGTTTTTTCAATAAAAATTCTTCATCATACATAGGTCTACCAAGAACACCTTTTTTCTGTTCAGTTTTTTCAAGTTGAGTAATTCTATTAATCCATTCCCAACTAACGACATTAGAAATATTATAACAAGTAATATTGAAAACTTCAGATAATTCATTAACCCAAATATTTGAAACATCAGCAATGAAAAATCCAATTGGTAAATTAACTGATATTATCATTGTTATAGTTAATAAATATATTTCACTTTTAAATAAAAATTGTCTCTTTGATACGAAAAAAACACAAACTAAACAAGAATATAATGCAGATAAAGAAATTCTTAATAAATAAACAAAAGCTGGTATAATAGCAATAGTATCATCTGTTGAAAAATCATAAGAACTTGGAGTAAAAGTTGATATAGACCATAATATTTGAGTTATTACAGATAATGAAACACCAAGGAAAAAAATAACTCTTTTTTCTTTTGTTCTTGGGAATAATCTCATTGTTATTTGTACCTGAGTCATTAATAATAATAAAAAAGATAATAGATAAACTATATTAAACCCAACTAAATCAACTAAAGTTTCAACTAATATTTCTGCACTTATTTCACCTGAATAATGTTGATTTGTTAAGTTTACCAAAGAATAAATATATAAACCTATTAATAGTATTGATGATATTAGGCAAGAACTTTTCAATAAATATGAAGGTCTTTGTGTAGATAAATATTGTTTTGTGAAAATAACAAAAGTTAAAAAGCAAGTTATAACAGCTGCAGTACAAATTGAAAAGATGATTGGGAAAATAGAGTAAGCGTATCTATTTTCAAAATGAGGATCAACCATTGAATGAGAGTAAGCATCCCAAGATTCTTTTATTATTGGTAATCTCTGTATACCAATATCTTGTAGAGCTTTATTTGAAGATAATAGTAAAGGTAAATCTCTATGACATTTTCCCTCGTAATAATAATTATATTGTGAACCAGGGTATTTATTTGAATCATCTGCACCTATATAAATAGGAGCATCATTAACGAAATATTGTGAAAATAGTAAACCATCATTTAGTTGAGATGGAGAGCATATTTCATATGATCGTCCTATTAGCTTAGGATACCTCCAAACGATAGTTCTTTTTGAAAGTTTCATTTATTATAATATTGTTCATATATGTGATTTATGATATCATTTGAAATATTTATATATGGTGTATATCAAAAGATGATATTTGGTATTAGTATAAAATGAAAAAAGAGAAGTAAGAAGAGAAATACATTTATATAAAGATGAAAAGATCAAGCAAAGATATAAAGGAAAGATGAGGTTTTAAAATAAGGAGAAGATAAAGAGAGCAAGGGCAAATACAACAAATAAAGACAAGACCCACGACAATTTCCAGGAAACAAGACAAGAATCAAACAAGACAAAATGCCACAGATGGAATGTTGCTTAAACTGATCACTCTAACAAGTCTTACAAGCCTTGCAAGTTTAACAGATTGACGCACTGGCATATTCCCGAATTCGCTAGTCTTGTTCAGGGTCTTCCAGCCTTCCAGCCTTGGATCAGGGCTGATCCCCGTTCCCTCTTTCCCGCTCCCTTCTCCCTCTGCCTGTCTCTGGGGCTGAGCAGTGCTTTCTGCATCTCCTGCGGCTGTTCGTGCGGCTGTTCCTACGGCTGTTGATGTGGATATACGCTGCGCTGTGCTGTCTGTTCCTCAGCCCATGTCTTTGGCAGGCTGAAATACCAAACCAAATTTTGTTCTCACCCGTGCACTGATTACGCAAATGTACTGTATAAGGCAGGAGTAAGACTCAAAGCACTTATAGCACTTAAAACTCTGTTTATATTTAAATATATAAGAATATAAAAGTGAATGAATATTTCAATTCAAATCAACCATTATTTCGTATATTTAACATTTAACAGACATTGCATTGACTAAATAATTTACATGCAAAAATGGCACCAACTGCAACTACTAGTATAACAGATACTGCAGAAATTGAAAAATTAGAGAATGAAAAATATGATAAAATTAGAAATGATAAAGAGAAAAATAGAACTAAATATAGAATTGAAATTCAACAAATGATGTTTGTTAGTGGTGAAACTAATGATCCACCTGAGGCAACAACAACGATGATTGAAGATATAGTTAGAGATCAAGTTGTTGAATTGGTATTACAAAGTGGTAAAACTGCTTATTCTAGAGGTCAAAAATCTGTAGCTCCAGAAGATGTTATTTTTCTTATTCGTCATGATGTAGGTAAAGTCAATAGATTGAGAACATATTTATCTTGGAAAGATGTTCGTAAAAATGCAAAAGATCAAGATAGTGCAGATATTGGAGCAGGAAATGATTTAGTAGAAGATGGTCCAGGTGGTCCAGGTGGTCCAGGTGGTCCAGGTGGTTCAAACCCTAGTGGTATAGATAATAAGATGATGGCATCAAAACAGAAAAAATCACAGATTAGATTACCTTGGGAATTAGAGTTTATGTTTAGAGAACAACCGTTGGATTATGGAGATGATGAAGCTGATGAAAGTGAAAGAGAAGCAGTTATAGCAACTTTGAAAAGATTAAAGACAAACGATGATAGAACTAAAAACATGACACAAAAGGAATATGTACATTGGTCTGATTGTAGACAAGCTAGTTTCACTTTCAGGAAAGGAAGACGTTTTAGAGAATGGTGTGGATTTTCAAATCTTATTGAAGGTAGACCACATGATGATGTTATTGATATTCTTGGGTTTTTAACTTTTGAAATGGTTTGTTCTATTACAGAAGAAGCATTAAAAGTTAAAAATGAAGAGATTATGAGAGCTAATTATTATAGAGATCATAGAGATGATCATAATAATGATGGTGGTGATGGTGATGGTGATAGTGAAGGTGATAGTGATAAAGAGGAAGAAGAGAAAAAGAGTAAAAGAAGACATTTTCTCTTTGATGAACCTGATGATGGATCAACACAACCTATTTTAATTGAACATGTTGAAGAAGCTTGGAGAAGATTACAAGATAGACATATGTCAAAAAGAGCATTGTTTAATTTTAGAGGTGGTAGATTGAAAAGTAGAGCTAAATTGATTTAATTTAAATTAAATTCCCATCTTTTGATTTGTAAATTTATAGTTAAAGATTTATATTATGTAAATAATCAGATTTGTATATTAATTAATAAATTTTTATTCCTAATGGATATTCCATTTTTACAAAAGTACCTACCGGTAATAGGGATTGGTGTAATGAGTGAATATATAATTTGAGAAAATTAAAGTGCCGACATATTGAATTGAGAGTATGTAAAGAATGTGCGATCTCAACTTAAACTGAATATGATATATCTCCGTATAAATTACACAGAGATGACAATTTATTCAATCAATTGAATTTATTATAGAAAAAATTTGCCTTTATATATAGAAATATATAAAAGGGGCAAAATTTAACAAATGATGATTTCATTTAATTCTAATGAAATACCACCTGTATTAGAAAAACCTGGACCATTTACAGATGAAGAGTATACTACTGAATATGGTATATCATCATTAGAAGAAACAAAAATATTAGTAATTGGTGCTGGTGGATTAGGATGTGAAATAATTAAAAATTTAACTTTTAGTGGATTTAAACAAATTGAAGTTATTGATATGGATACAATTGAATTAAGTAATTTAAATAGGCAATTTTTATTTAGAGTTAAAGATATTGGTAAATCAAAGAGTGAAATTGCAGTTAATTATATTAAAAATTTAATTTGCCATGAAAATGATGAAAATGATGATAAATCATTTAAGATTAAATCATATTTTAATAAGATTCAAGAATTTGATAATAAATTTTATGAAAAATTTGATATTGTTATTTGTGGATTAGATAATATTGAAGCACGTAAATGGATAAATAAAAAACTTATTGATATAGCAAATAATGGTAAGATTATACCAATGATTGATGGTGGAACTGAAGGTTTCCAAGGAAGTTTAAAAGTTATTATACCAACTATAACATCATGTTTTGAATGTTATAATGGGTTATTAACTGAAGATGGAGATGATAACAATAATCAAAAAAAATATCCATTATGTACTTTGGCAAGTACACCAAGATTACCTGAGCATTGTATTGAATGGGTACATCAATTAGAATGGGAAAATTTATATCCTGATATTGAATTAGATACGGATAATGAAGATCATATTAATATAGTTTATCAATTAGCATTAAAGAGAAGTATTGAATTTAATATTCAAGGAGTCACTAAGAGTTTAACATTAGGAGTTATTAAAAATATAATACCATCAATATCATCAACGAATTCGATAATAGCATCAGCATGTAGTAATGAAGTATTTAAATTTATTACATGTTGTTCACCTTTTTTACAAAATACAATGTATTATAATGGTGAAAATGGTATTCAAGCTATAAGTGATCCATTTAATAAAAATTTAAATTGTGAAATATGTAGTAATTTACCAATTGAAATTAAAATTAAAAATAATTTAAATATTAAATTAATTGAATTTATTGAATTAATTAATTTAAAATTTAATATTAAGAAATTAATTAAAATTTTTACAATAAATGGTGATTTATATAATGATAGTGATAATGATAATGATGATAATGAGAAGAAAGAAATTAAATTAATTGATTTATTAAATGTTGATAAAGATATTAATGGAATAATATATAGTAAAAATGAATTAATTATTTTACAAAAAGATACAGATAAAGTAATTAAATTAATTCCACAATTTATAAATGAATGAATGAATTAATGAAATCAAAAAAAAAACAAATACCGGATTAAGAATATGAATCTTGTATGCCGGGTTATGTAATATTTCAGTGATTGGAAGTCCGGAAATTTCTTATAAATAAATTATTTCAAATTTAAAAATGACTTAATTAAAGGCTATTTGATATGAATTGGTTTATGGTATAAATTACAAGTCTGGAACATTTATATATTTGTAATAATGTATAACTACGTAAGTAAGTATAAGTATATATATAATATAGTATATGGCCAAGAATATAATTAAGATTAAAATTACCGATTATAAAAGAGACTTTAACGGAAATTAACAATAAAATTAATATGAAAATTACCGCTTTTAATTAATAAACAATCGAATTTTTTACATATTATGTAAGTAATTAAGAATAAAAATTAATAATCAATTGATTGATTGAATGAATGAATGAATGAATGTGATTCTAATTCATATGAATTTGTCATATTTACAAGTATATTAGTATTATAATACAAAGATTATCATAACACAAAGATTATCATGAATTCAATTGAATTTAATTCAATAATCAAACAATTATTATGAGTAAATAAGTAACCAATTGGGAATGAGAAGCCGGTGATTTTACATTTACATTGACGTAGCATACATGTATATATGTATATAGTATATAGTGTATAATAGCTGTAAGAATAAAGTAACCAGAGCGGTGATATTAACAGTGTACGATAAGTGGATGTGTGGGTGTGTTTATTGCCGGCGGGCTGGCGGGCTGGCGGGCTGGCTGGCTCGAATAAAGACTGGCTGGAATGAAGGCTGGCGGGCTGATTTGGAATACGGCTGATCTGTTAAGCGCTGTTCGAGCGAGCGGCGTGCGCGTGGGATTCAAGAGGTGGCGTGTGTCTTAGAGTGTGCCCTATACTGTGTCTGGAGTGCCGTGCTTCCAGCCTGCCAGTAGACCAGCCTGCCAGTAGACCACCAGCCTGCCGGCAAGACAGCCGGCCAGTATACCCGACAGTCTGATACAATTCATACAATTCATACAATTCATACAATTCAAACAATACAATAAACGAGAAATAACAATAGAATAAATGAATGAATGTTAGTATAGTAAATTAAATAGTGAGATACTCAATTAAATAGAATAATAAATAAGTTTTAAATAACAACGCCACACTTTTAATTTAATTTAATATTTCCATGATTCAGTCAATTGTAAGTCAATTATAAGTCAATTGAATATATTTAATTTATATTTACAAACATCAGTTGAATTCAATTGCAATTGCAGTTGCAATTGATTGATTGAATAAAAAGAATTAAATTTTGTAATATATATTAATTTATATATATATATATATATATATTATTTCATAAATAGTAAATAGTAAATAGTAAATAGTAAATAGTAAATTAAATTAAATTAAATTAAATTAAATTAAATTAAATCAAATTAAAAACCCAGTTTTAATATTAATATAATTAATATATTTATTTATTAACTTTATTAAAATATTTTTTAGAATCAGCAACTTCTGGAATAATAGTATCAGCACCAGGAGTCCAATTAGCAGGACAAACTTCACCATATTTATCAGTAAATTGGAAAGCTTCAACTAATCTTAAAGATTCATCAACAGATCTACCAACTGGTAAATCATTAATTGTAATTTGTCTAACTGTACCTTTTGGATCAATTAAAAATAAACCTCTTAAAGCAATACCAGCATCTTCAATTAAAACACCATAATCTTTTGATAATGAATGATTAGTATCAGCAACTAATGGAATATCAACAGGACCTAAACCACCATCAGCTCTAGCGACATTAGTCCAAGCTAATAAAGAATATTCAGAATCTGTTGAAGCAAATAAAACTTGAACATCTTTTTCAGCAAATTTTTTAGCAGCTTCAGAGTAAGCAATAATTTCAGTTGGACAAACAAATGTAAAAGCTAATGGAATAAAAGCTAATAAAACCCATTTACCTTGAGAAGTATATTTTTCTAAAGAAATTTCTTCAAATACACCATCAATAACAGCAGTTTTAGTGAAAACTGGAGCAGGTTTTTGAACTTGAGCAACCATTGTGAATTATATTATTATATATATTAAGTATATGTATATGTATATGTATATGTATATGTATATATAGTATGTATATATGAAGAGAGATAAGATAAATTAATAAGAAATTTACTGTAGTTAAAATTGGGGGGGGTTATTTATCTATTTATATGATATGTGGAAAAGAATTAGGAGACGTGATGAACTGAATGGAAGAATCTAGAATCAGAAAATCAGAAAGTAGAAGGTAAAAAGGATAATGATGAGGATAAGGATAAGGATAAAGGAGAATTGGATAAAAGATTATTAAGAGTATGAAGGAAAGAGAGAAAGAAAGAAAGAAAGAGAGTAATAAGAAGAGGAAGAAACTAGAACAATTAGAATCAGTAGTTTATTATTAATTGACAATTTTACTAATTGGCTAATTGACTAATTGACTAATTGACTAATTGACTAATTGACTAATTGACTGATCAATTGATTGATCAATTGATTGATTTCTTCTTATCAAATTTAAAATTCATTGTTCTATTGAATTTAAACTTATTCAGCTTCTCATTCATTCAATTCATTCATTCAATTTATTTATTTATTCAATTTATTTCCTGTTACGGCTACTCTCTGATCCTTTCCTATCCGGTGGCTGTCTGGCTGTCTGGCTGTCTGGCTGTCTGGCTGTCTGGCTGTCTGGCTGACTGGATGGCTTACTGGCTAGCTGGATGGATGGCTGACTGGATGGCTGACTGGCTGCCACTTGTGCCGCCAGTCAGAGAGGGTCGAGTAGAGACGCGACTGGTGGGGGTCAAAAGAAAGCAAGAGAAAAAGGAAAACGCCACAGTTCATTCCGAACCCCGAGCTGAGCCTGTCGAGCCGTTTTAATTACAGCAAGCCGTTATTCTTACAGTTATAGTTATAGTTATATATCTACAGAGAGAGACGTGTTGAGGGAAAAAACAAGCGCGGTTAGTAGAAATTTAATGTACTTATTGAATTTGAGCGGACTATTTAACTTTCTTACTTCCATTCATTCTTCCACGGTACTCCAGAGACTAGTCTAGTCTTATTTTCTGGCCGGAGATGCCACCAGTTGCTCTGCGCGGGGATCCACCCGCTGATTATACTTTGCAGCAGGAGGGCGCCAGGGGGAGCAGCCAGGGGGGCAGCCGTTGGGTAAAACTGTTGAGCAAGGGGCGAGGGGTGTGACAGGGAGTGCATGCGCGGTGGGGAGGGGCACAGGGGGCACAGGGTGTGGGGGAGGTGGGGGCACAACACCGCGGGCACCTGGGGTGGAAGAAGGGACCGGAGTGGACCGGAGTGGACGGGAGCCGGAGGGACAGTGACACGGAATGGCGTTCAGGTTCGGGCAATCACATGGGAAAGGCGACGTGACGCGGCTCTTCTCACCATGGGGTAGGCTTCTTGCTTGCCCAAGTCCTTGTCTCCTTCGCTTCATCCGCTTTTTCTCACCCGAAGTGATCCGCTTTTGGTTCACCTGTCAAGCCAGCCTGCCAACCAGACTGCAAGTTCTCCGGACAGCCTGCCACACAGACAGCCAGCCAGACATCCTACGCCAGCCAAATATCCACATGAACGAATAAGGTAAAAATATCCATAATATCAATAATATCAATAATATCAATAAATTTGTATTTACGGTTATTATACAATTCAATTTAATATCCGGTATTCTTAAACTACTCTGATTATGTAATATATATTCTCTATTTCATTTCATTTCCAATCAGTCTCATTTCCGGTTCTTTGATTTAACCCCAGATTTATAATGTATTTATATATTATAAATATATTTCTTCACTGATTTAATGATTTACTAATTCATTGATTTATCGTTCAATAGTTTAATTATTAATTTAATTTATATATTTTATATATTTTATATATTTTATATATTTTATATATTTTATATATTTTATATATTTTATATATTTTATATGTTTTATATATAATATATATAATATATATTATAATTGATTTTGATTAATTTCTCCTTCATTAACTTCTCCTTCATTAACTTCCCCTTCATTAATTTCATGTAAATTACCAAATTCATCAAATTTTAAATTAAATTCATTTTCAAAATTTTCAATTTTTTTCAGTTTTTTAAATTTTAATTTAAAAATTAATTCTTCAAATTCATTAATTTTTTCAATATATTGTAAAAAAGTATTTGGTAATAAAGTTAAAAAAAATAATAATATATTTTTAATATTTATTATTATTAATTTAAATATTATTTTAATTATTTTTTTTTTCGAATTTCCGTTATTTTTATCTTTTATTTCATTAAAATTTAATTCATTATCATCATATGAATTGTTTTTTTGTTCTTCTTCTTTTTCATCATCTTCATCATCTTCTTCAGATATATTTATAAAATATTTTTCATTTATTTTATTATTCATACAAACACACCAATAAATAATAATATTTGGTATTTTTTTAAAATTTTCTTTAATTAATAAATTTTTTGATTTTAATAAATTAAGTGAATTTAAAATTCTTAATTTTCTTTCATTATTTGGGAAATCTAAATTAATTATTTCTTCAATTATTTCAAAATATTCAATTTGTAATCCACAATATAAAATTGATAATATTAATATTAAATATGAATAAATTTTATTATTTGAATTAATATATAATACTATAAAATAAATTGAATTTTTTAATAATATCCATAATAATTTAATTATTCTATTAATTGTTCCTTGTGTTATTATATGTATTATACCTTTAATTATTTGATTTAAAAAATTTAATATTCTATTATCTCCATTATTATTATCTCCATTATTATTATTAATTGGTATTACTTCATCTTGAATACCTTCAATATTATTATTTGTTTTATCATTTGCTGTATTATTTGTATTATCATTGGTAGTATTATTCATATAAATTATTAAAAATCCAAGTTTATCTAATTTATTTAATAAATTTTTACCTGATTTATTGATTAATAAATAAGGTTGATCAATATTATTATCAATAATAATACATTGTTGACTTGATAATTCAACAATTTTAATTTCATTTGTTTCAGGATTTTGAAATTTAAATTGATACTTAATTGAACTTGTTGATAATTGATTAATTAATATTAATTCTTTTTCTTTATCTATATCATTATCTTCTTCTTCATCTTCTAGAATATCGTATGATGTTCCACCTACAAATTTAGTTGATCCATCTGAAAATCTTACCCTTACAGGTTCCATATACTTAAATTCTTCTTCTTCTTCTTCTTCTTCTTCTTCTTCTTCTTCTTCTTCTTCTTCTTCTTCTTCTTCTTCTTCTTCTTCTTCTTCTTGTTCTTCATTTGTGAAATAAATTGAATCTTCAGTACCCGGTAATTTAAATCTTGGGTTTACATTATGAGTACCTTCATACTCAGTTATATGCGTATCTATTCCTATTTCTTGATTCTGATTTAATTGCTCTTCAAGTTGTTCAAATTGTTCAGATTGTTCATGTTCTTCATGATTAGGTATATCTTGTTCGGATTGAATAGAATCAATATCACGAAATTCACTAAATTCCATTATTTTTAAGTAATTAATTAAAGAAATATAATAATTATAATAAATATAATAAATATAAGTTAAGTCAATTCAATTCAATTCAATTCAATTCAATTTATAGACATATAGATATATATATATAAATGTAAATATTTAAGAAATTTACTTTTAATTGTGATATATCGTATACTCCTATCTTATTCCATCATGAGTGCTATTGTTACTTAGTAATTACAAGGTCCGATCCATACATACATATATACATAGATGCATACACAATGAGAAGATGAAGACGTGGTTTTAGTATAAGATAACCGTGCGTGATTTGAAATCCCAGGCTGGCATTCCGGTCTGGATTCCGGGCTGAATTCCCGGCTCCTGGCTAAACTTCACGGCATATTTTCACGGCATATTTTCACGGCAGAGTTTCACACAAGTTTCAAAATATACACCCGTGCACCGTTGGCTTATGTAATCAATGTTTCAAACGCCGGATTTGCTTTTTCAATGTGCACGGGTGTCGTTACCGTTATGATAATTCACAGGCCGTAATTAGAAACGTTTCTCTCTGCCGGAATGTTTTTCAGGGCTGCTTGGGCTGCTTGGGCTGCTTGGGCTGCTTGGGCTGCTTGGGCCGCTTGGGCTGCTGGGCCGCTTGGGCTGCTGGGCTGCTTGGGCTGCTTGGGCCGCTTGGGCTGCTTGGGCCGCTTGGGCTGCTGGGCAGCCTTTCCTCTGCGCTATCCTCCTGTTGTCCCCGTGTTGTCCCCCGTGGTGGCTCCTTGCCACTCCCCGCCACCCACGCGAATGGCAAGACAAAAGAATAGCGCCATATTTATAGACAAAGACTGAGATTCTGCTAAACGCTGTAAAGAACAAAGAATAGAGCACAAAGAATAAAGAGTAAAGAAAGAGTAAATAATAAATCTGAGAAGCTGAAGGTGAAGGTGAAGATGAAGATGAAGATGAAGATGAAGATGTTTTAGCGTCTGTACTGATTGTTCTGTAGCTGTAGTTGTAGCTCTAACTCTAATATCCTACAGACATTTGATGATAGCAATATCTATATTGTTTCCCATAATCTTTCATCTTATGTATCATCGCACAATTTTTTAATCATTATAGTATATCTTAATTTATATAAAATCATTTTTTTTGATTCCTTCATATCATTTATATGTATATACATATGTACATACATACATTTATTTATTCATTCATTCATTATTTACAAAAATGTTAATGTTAAAATCAAATACCATAAATAATTTAAAAAATTTAAATAAAAAAAATGTTTCTAAAAATTCAACTATAAATTTATTACAACAAAAAAGACAAATTGGTGCTTTTATAAGGTCTGTATTATGTATGGATCCACCTCCTTCTCCAGATCAACCAACAGTAGAAAATAGATTTCATCCTTGGGATTCTTCTCCTTCTCCTGATTTAAGAATGAGAGCTGCTACAATTAGAGCTAAAGCTAAATGTCCTGTTACTCAAAAGGATATTAATTTTACTTGTCCAATTTCAGGTATACCAACTCATCATTCAAAAGAAGCTTGGGAATCTGATAAAATTTATCATGAATCAAAAAAATATGAATTATTGAAAAAAGTTAATATTTATGAACATGATTTAAGATCTGGTCGTCCTTTCCCTGAATTTGATTTCCCAAATTCACAACCTTTAGATACAATGGTTAATTTTGCAACTTGGGATACTTTCTTATATACTAGACAATTTTATTCAATGGATACAGAATTTCAATTAGCTGTTGTCACTAAAATGTTAAGTTATCCAGTAACAATAGCTTCTTGCTTACACCAATATTCTCCTTATTTCTTACAACCAAAAGGTCCAATCACTTTAGAAGGTTTAAAATCTTTAGCTGCTTTACGTTATACTTTATACCCAAATTCAAGAGTTTCAGCTTTAAAAGATAGACCAATTAGAATCTTTATCTTAAACGCTAAAGCTGAATCTGTATTACCTGCTCATGTTTGGAAAGAATTAACTTACCTTTTCCCAAATGTTTCATTTGATATCCATTTCGTGGGTCCTGAATGTCTTTACGATAGAGAAAAAAAACAATACGTTTACTCTGATAGACCAATCGTTAAAAGAGTTGATGATAGTTTAGCTTTCATTCATCATACTGAAGATTTCCATGTATTACATGAAGCAAAAGATTTTTTCCCTTATGACCCATATTTAGATGTATTCTTTTTATTTCATCCAAGATTTTCAGCAATTGAAACTTCAGAACAATGGGAAAAAACAGTCCCAGCTTTATTAGATTCAAAATGTGGTGTCTTTGTAACTGGTTATCATCAAGAAGATATTAATAGAGATTATCAATGGTTACAAGATAAATATTCAAAAGAAATGGATGTCTTGATGAATAAATCAACTAATATCTTTGGTTCAACAAAATGGGAATTAAATGATTTAAATCCACAAGAAGTTTTCCAATTTAATCAACAGATTTTTGGTATTAGAGGTAAACGTTATCACGCAGTTCACAAAAATTAATTATAATTACTTGTAATTAATTATAATTAATTTAATAAATCTTTATTTTTTTTCTTTTTATATAATATCTTGAATTCATTAAATATTCATATACCTTGTTTATAGTTCTTCTTAATAATTTATTTTTTTATTTTAAAGTCACTTAAAAAAGATGACTTGTACTCTTTTTCTTTTCATTACCTCTCTCCAATTATTTTTATATATCTTTAATTGAACTTATTATCTTATTTAAATTAATATTTTATTTTATACTACGAATTCAATTCATTTTGAAAAAAAAAAATTGTATTAAAAATCATATATATATATATATATATAAGTATAAAGTACATTTATAAATATTAAAAAAGTATAAATAATTAAAAAAAAAATTATTGAAATATTGAATAGTATATTGTTTGTCATTATTAATAATTACCAAAATCCGTATCCTTCAACTTCACCAAATATATTTTTACTATTATTATTGTTATTATTATTTGTTGAATTATCAATATTTTGTGATCCCATGAAATATTCACCATCTTGTAATTGTTCATTTGATTCTTGTTGGAAAGATTGACTTGGCGCTGATGATGATTGTTGTGATGATGGTAATCCACTTTCTCCTTCTCCATTATTATTATTATTATTGAAATTATTATAATTTACAAAATTAGAATTATTTTCATTTTGATAAAATCCATAATCAATATTTTGAAAATCACCTATATAATTAGAATTGAAAAGATTAGATTGTGGATTATTGCTTTGTTGTTGCTGTTGCTGTTGCTGTTGTTGTTGTTGATCAGAATTCATATTCTGTTGATAATTCTGTTGAAATTCAGATGATGAGATATCAGGTATAGGATTATTATTATTATTACTAGAACTAGAATTATTATAATTACTAGATGCCATAAAATTTATTATATCTGAATCAATTTGCATGAAAATATCAGCTAATGATTTATTCGTAAAGTGATAATCGTTTAAAAGATTTGATGGTGTTTGTGGTGGTATATCACTATTGTTAAATGGCGTATCTTCAAATTGTTGAGGTAATTGTTGAGGTAATTGCTGTTGTTGTTGTGGTGGTGGTGGAGGAGGTAATTGCTGATTAGTGGTAATATTTGCGGTTTGACTAGCCTGTGATATTTGGTCAGATGGTAATTGTGATAAATTTTGAATTGATTTACTAATTCTAGTATTATTATTACTACCATTACCATTACCGTTATTCATATTATTAATTGCATTGATACTATTTGAACGTGTTTGCATTAATGGTGAAGGTGCATATTCGCTGTATGTATAACCAATAGGAGAAGGTATAAAATTTTGATAATTTTGTTGTGATTGCTGTGATTGTTGTGATTGTTGTGATTGTTGTGATTGTTGTACTTGTGAAGAGTCTGTTGATCTATCTATATTAGTCGATCTTAAACCTGATTGATTATTATTAGTATTGTTATATGATTTATTGTTTGTATTTGATCTAGATGATAATGGAGTCACAATAGTGTTTGTTCCTGTACTTGTACTTGTATTATTTACCGATTTCACAGGTGTCGCAGTTTCACTTGTTGATGATGCACTTGCTGATACCATGGTAGATGTCACACCAGATGTTGAATTAGATGAATTTGGAGTATGTTTATTATCTTTCTTTTGTTGTTTGTTGTTCTTTGTTGGTGTAGTAGTATTAGAAGATGTATCGTTATTATTTGTTGTCGTTGTTGTCGTCGTTGATGATGGATTTGCAGTTGAATGAGTTCTTTTCATTTGATTAACTGAATCAAAATTATGATGAATAAATTTATTGAAATGTGCTTTTGCACCTGGATGTAAATTACCATTATCACCAGCATTTTTAGAATTAGCACTAATAGTATTACTATTATTACTTATTTCTGTAAGTAAACCGCCACTAGTTGTTGACGAAGAAGAAGAAGAAGCTGCTGCTGCTGCTGCTGCCACTGCTGCTGCTGCTTTTTTAGTCTTTGTAACTTTAATAACTTCAATTGCCTTTTCTTTTCCTAATTCATCTAATAGAGTCACCATTGAACTATTAGCACCATCTTTACTAAATTTATTCGAAACTTTCATCCATTTATCAACTCTTGATAATATAGCTTTCATTTTATTTGCCACCAATGATTTTTTAGAGATTGTATCTAATGAAGAACAAACCCTATCATATTCTCTTTCAACGTTAACTTCAAGATCTAATCTTTGAGATCTAACTAATAATCTTGCTCTAATTAAAGCCACCAAAGCATGCATTGGTCTATAATAAAAAAAAGTTGGGAAATAATCTGTTTGATCACATAAATTAACAAATGAATCAATAACTTTTTCACTTGCTCTAATTAATCTACTTAATGTTTCAATATAAACTTCATTTAATACATCTCTTTTCATAAGTACTCTACATACAACATAATCATACATAGTCATTAATAATTGATAATATATTATTGATAATAAATTTCTTTCTTTACTATCATGATTTAATAATTCACTTTCAATTGCTAATTTTTGCATTCTCTTTTCATAACCTATCATCATTGTTCTTAAATGTTCATGTGACCAAGAAGTATTTGTTACTGGACCGTTTGATATTATATCATTACCTTTATTATTATTATTATTATTACTTGTATTATTCTGATTATTCATATTCATAAAGGCCATTGCATTATTTGGACTACCAATTGCATCAGGACATAAGAATGAAAAAATTTCTTCACCAATTGAAATTAATTTAGCATAATAACATAAAAATTTATCTTGTCTATTTGATTCACCATTTAATAAAATATTACAACATTTTTCATGATTTTTAGTCCATGAAACAACTTTAAATCTAGGTAAAGATAAACCTAAAGAACCACAACAAGTATAAACACCAATATAAGCTCTAATAATTTTTCTTTCTTCAGAATTACTTTTCAATACATTTGAAGAATCTCTAAATTTTTCATTACCTAAATCAAGACATAAAGAAAGATCTAAAGCTGTTAATAAAGACATTTGATGTTTATAAGACCCCCATTTTCTTGGTGGAGAACCCCATAGGGATAATACCAAATAAATTTGAATTAAATTAACTGTTATATCACCACTTATAGAAACCCTTTGTGCTAAATTACCTTCTAAATAATATAATAAAGTATCATGTAAATCAGGTTGATTTAAACAAGTAACAGCTATAAAACCTAATAAGATTAAAGGTTCTCTTTCTAATAAATATTCAAAATTATAATCTTTAGGTAATGATATACAAGGCCAATAAATTAATATATCATTAACGAAAATATTATATTTTTCTTTTGAAATTGAAGGCGATAAAATTTTTAATTTAAATAATTCTTTCATTATATTATATTCATATGGAATCCAAGGTAAATGAGGAACAGGTTTAACAGGACCATCTTTCATACTACTCATTGATGATGCAACATTTGATTTTGGAGTTATATTTTGAGCTGTCTTTGAAGAAGAAATAACATGAGATAATAATCTTTGTAATTCAAATAATTGTGATTGAATTTGTGTTAATTTATCAATTTCAAATGAATCTGGTATAGTTATAATATCTTTATTATCATCACTATCTTTATCAGTATCAGTATCATTATTATCTTTGTTATTATTATCTTTGTTATTATTATTATTATTATTATTATTATTATTATTATTATTATTATTATTATTATTATTATTATTATGAAATTTTTTATTTGTTTTATTAATAGTATTATCATTTAATTGTTCTTGAACTTTTTGAAAAAAATTGAAAGCTTCAGACATTGAATTTTGTAAATTAGCCAAAGGAGCTTTTAACCTTCTTCTAGTTCTAGTCTTTGCAGTTGAACCAGTTGGATCTTCAGTCATTGAACAAGCTATATTAGCAGCATAACATCTTTTACAAGAATTAAAAGTTGGATCTTCAAATACACATCTCATTTTTAAACGATGACATCTAGCACAAGCTCTTACCCTTCTAAATTTTATACCAAATTCAGTTGATGGTTTACCACCTAAATCACTATCTGTTCTTTTCATATCTTTTGAATCTTTTAAATTTGATATTTTATTTGAATCTGTATTATTTGTAGATGTAGTAGTTGTAGTTGCATTATTAGATGAAGATGAAGAATCATCTATATCATTTATTGAATTATTTATTGAATCAGACATGATTAATTAACTGAATTCATTTATATGGAAATAATTAAGTAAAGATAAGAATAAGAATAAGAATAAGAATAAGAATAAGAATATAATATGAAATTCAAGTGAATATTTTTATATAAGATATATGAATATTATTAATATGAAGTAGTAATTGATCAATAATAATATAATTTAAGAATGGTGTATATGGTGTATCGTTGTATTGAAACAATACAAAGGGATATGATAAAAGGGGATATGATATTTAGTATATCGAGAAGAATATCGAGAAGAATATCTAGAATATCCGAGAGATAGTGAATCAAAAGTAATTGTAATTGTAATTGTAAAGAATTAAGAGTAAATATAGAGAATTAAATAAACTATTAAACGGTAATTACATGTAAATAAAGAATAAACAAAGAGTAAATTAAATAATAAGATACCTGATATCAATTGATCAATTGATCAATTAAGATATAAGATATAAGATATAAGATATAAGATATAAGATATCTTACTTAATTTATTTATTTATTTATTTATTTAATTTATTTATTTATTTATTTATTTAATTTATTTATTTGCTTCCCTTGTTTTAACAATGAACGACAATGCCATACTTTATCTCGCTTGTTAGCCTGCTGGTCTCCTGGCCTGTTGCCGGGCAAGTCGCCCGCTAGCCCAGAGGCAGGCCATATTTGCCATATTTTCAGGCCAGGTGGCTTATCAGAGGCCGGCCCAATTGCAGTCTGCAGAAGCCACAAGACAAGAAGCCAGAAACGAGTAAATAAAATAAAATGAAATAAAATAAAATAAAAATAAATAAAATAAAATAAATAAAAAATAAATAAAAAAGAAATAAAAATAAATTTGGCTGCCTTTTGGCGTTCATCCGATTACGTCAGCAGATAATGCGCTTACGTCAGCGCACCAGGAGAAGACCGGCTTTCCGGAGCTTCCCAAAACGGCAGTGCAGTCCAAAGGAGAATGAAAACTCAATTCTCTATTCTTTATTTCATTATTCTTTATTTCATTTCATTATTAATTCATTCGCTTCTTTTACATTCTTATTATCATGTAAAAAACTATATTTTATATTTTATATTTTATATTTTATATTTTATATTTTATATTTTATATTTTATATTTTATATTTTATATATAATTTTCTTAATATTAATTAATTGCAAACCTTCTTTATTTGATCTGTTACATTATTAACTACTCCACTCTTGGAATCGGTCGTGTCACGTGCATATCTGTGTATACCCTTATCTTATCGTATCTTATCTTATCTTACCTTTCCTTATTTCACATTACATTGAATTACATTATTATTTTATATTAAATAAAGTCATTAAATTACGTAAAATAAATATATATACATATATAAATATATATATATATATATCTTTAATTAATTAATTCCAATTAAATAAAGATCTAGCTCTATCATTTTCGCTGTTATTATTAGACATTTGAACAGATTCATTATTACCATTAGTATTCACATTATTATTCACATTATTATTCACATTAGTGTCATTTGTATTAATCATATTTGGTGATGGAAATTTATTATTTATCGGATCAAAATCAAATGCTGGACTATTTTCTCTACTAGATGAATCAACTTCAAATAATGATGCTGGTCTTCTAATTGGTATATCATTTCCTCCACCGTTATTCATATTATTACCATGATTAATATTTCCCATATTCTTATTGTTATTGTTATTGTTATTAAACATTGGATTAAAATCATATGAATTATCATTACCATTACCATTACCATTATTAATATTAATATTAAATTCATTAAATGAATTAGATTCATTCATTTGTATATCATCAGTACCAATATTTAAATCATTCGTATTAATATTATAATCACTTCCATTTTCAATACTATTACTACTATTACCATTATTAATTCCACTAATGCTTCCATTAATACTTCCATTTCCAGTACTATTATTATTATTATTATTATTATTATTATTATTATTATTATTATTGTTAATACTATTTGCATTACTTTTAGCTCTTCCACGAGATATTTGAGAATTATTTATTCCAACTGATCCAAAATCAAAATCTAATAATGGTAAACCTAATGATGCATCAACTCCAAAATCATTTAACATTAATAAATCTGAATATGATTTAATACTAAATTCTTGTTGTGTTTGATCATATGTTTCTAATTGATCATTAGGAATAGTATCTTGTGATTGTGGTGGAAGTTGTTGATCTTGTTGTTGTTGTTGTTGTTGTTGTTGTTGACCTTGCTGTTGTTGACCTTGTTGAGCTTGGAATAAATGTTGCTGTTGTTGTTGGTAACCCTGTTGCTGCTGTTGAAATTTTTGTTGCTGTTGAAATTGCTGTTGTTGAAATTGTTGCTGTTGTTGCTGTTGTTGCTGTTGTTGCTGTTGTTGTAACTGCTGTTGATGGCGCTGTTGTTGTTGTTGATAAAATTGCTGTTGAAGATGAGGTGGAACAGATTGCATATTTATATTAATATTACCATTACTAACAATCTGTTGCATATCTTGAAATTGATTCATAGATTCATTACCATTTCCATTATTTGCATTACTAGCATTTCCATTACTTAAATTACCATTGTTATTATTCCAATTCATTTGATTAACGTTATTTTCGGTATTATTACTTAAATTCTGTAATATTTGCTTATTGTTATTACTATTATTTGAATTTGTTTCGAGTTTAGGTGATGAATAACGTTGGAATAAATTGTTTTGCACTGGCTGTTGTTGTTGTCTGACTTGATTTTGTTGTTGCTGCTGCTGCTGTTGCTGTTGCTGCTGTTGCTGCTGCTGCTTTGTAATTGCAATGGCCTCTCTTTTCTGTGCTTGTAATGTCTTGTGATGAATAGGTTGAGGGGTCATATTCATAACAATAGAATTCTGCTGTGATGATGATCCTGACTGTGATAGCGGTGGTGATGTTCTAGATGAAAAAATATCGTTAATAGCCATACTCTCTTCCTCTTTCTTAACTTTTATTGGTATGTTTCTTATTGGTGGTGATACAGATGATGAATTAGCATTAGCAATATTATTGGCGGCTGTTAAATTATTTGAATTTGGTGAATTCATCCTCAATGTTCTTAATGGTGAATGTGATTGGATATCTTTCAGTTGTCCTAATTGACTCAATTGCGAAGCACCAGATGGTTGTTGTTTCTGTTGTTGCTGTTGTTGTTGTTGCTGTTGTTGCTGTTGCTGTTGTTGTTGTTGAACATTTGATTGTACTGGTTGTTCCGTTTTAGATGGTGGTAATAAAATTTGTTCAATTGCATTTTCTAAAACATGAACACAATTTTCAGAAAGACAACCTAATAATTTAATATTTGTTTCAAATTTTAAATCATTTATTGCAAATGATAATAAATTTTTTGATTCTTGAAATAATGATCCACCTCTTGTATATTCTAAAGCACCTTTAGCATATAATAATGATAATCTTGCCTTTTCTCTTGAAATATTAATTGGTAATGGTAAAAAATAATAATTAAATTTTTTTGATGATAATAATTTTGTAATTGTTAATAATGCTGTTGTTGTTTGTTGTGAAATAATATATGATGCTGAATTTCTACTATTAATAGTTTCAGTTGCCATTAATGGCATATAAATTAACATTTTAGCTTTATAATATAAAAATAATAGAGTTAATTGTGTTTCATTTAATTTTTCATAATCATTATTTCTAACATTACCATTATTATCCATTTCAAAATTAATTGAATTTGGTAATTTACGTCTCCAAGAATCTAATAAATCTTCAAGAATTAAATATGTTGAATCATTTAATTGTGGTTTCTTTAAATTATTATTACTTCTTTTAAAAATTGAATCAACTATGGATCCTAAAACTTTTGAATATCTCATCATAGCTAATGCACTTTCACTTACTTTACCAGATAATTTTAATTGCATATTATTAAAATAAACTAAATTACTTTCATCTTCATTTTCATTATTTGAATTTAATGATGATGGTAAAGCACATTCAATTTCATAATCTTTTAATAACCTTGGAACACCAAGAATTAAAGAACTAAATGAATCCAAGATATATATACACCAAAATAATATACGTCTTTCACCTTGTTGTAATTTTGATACATTAGAACCACTTGAACCTAATACAGCAGCTGGACATCTATGTAATCTCAATTGTTGTGCCATCGTTATTATTTTACCTCTTAATTCATAACATGTTGTTAAATCTCCTGTAACAAGACAATATATCATTTCTAATGTTGATAATTGTAATGATGGAATAGAACAAATTGAATTTAAATTAGATTTAATAAATTCGTGAATCAAATGATCATAAAATTGTAATATTTCATAATTACTCGTTGTTGTTGTTGTTGTTGATTTTGATGGTATGGAATTATTACCATCTGTTTCACCATCTCCATTAAGAGAATCTTTTGTATTAGTTGAGTCTCCATCATTTTCATCAGTTTGAATATTATTTAAATCATTTTGACTTGAATTATTTCTTTCTTGACTTAACATACCAAGAGTAGTAATAATTAATAATAATTCACCAAATTTTTCTAAACCATACATTTCGCCATCATTAAATCCATTTTCTCTACTTTTATTGAATTTTAAATAATTATTCATAAAAATTTGTTTATTTAATATTGGTATTATTGTATTCCAAGTATCAAAAAAGATTGAAATAAACATATCTAAATTTAAATGATTTGGTAAATTTAAATTTTCAAAAAAATCAATTGATTCTTTTGATTTTAATTTATTAAAATCTAAATATTTATAATTTATATGTTGAAATTGTAAATTATTATTATTATTATTATTAAAATTATAGTTATTTGTATTTTTCTCATCAAATGATTCTTTTAATAATGCTATTGATCTAGAAGTTAAAAATGGAGCATTTGAATTAAATGAATGAACATTAACAATTTTAGCTAATAAAGCAGGTATAAATAATGTTTCTTCAGTTGATCTTGGAATTGAAGAAGCTATTAAATTAGCTAAATTCATAAAATTTTTAGCCTTTAATTTATTTTGTAATGATACTGCTGCTGCTGCACCTGGAGCATTTGATTGTTCAAATGATAAATTATTATAACCATATCTTGATCTTAAATCTTCAACTGATCTTATTGGCATATTCTGTGATTGATTATTGTTGTTGTTGTTGTTGTTGTTGTTATTTATGAAATTATTCTCATTGTTTATATTATTATTATTATACATGATATTATTTGAAGTATTTGAAATATTATTTGGGTTGTTATGATTATGATTATTTATTGAATCAGAGCTATAATTATCTAATTGACCATTTAAAGAAGAGTTACCATGATTGATACCATTACCAATTGGAACTTGTAATAAAGAATCATCATCGCTTAATTCACCATTATCAATATCAACAGAACCAGCAATTGAAACTGGTCTATTATGAACAGAATGTGGGTAATTACCACAACCACAAGTTTCATCATGTAAATGTTCTTCCATTGATTTATAACCTTTTTGAGAATTTAAAAGATTTAAATTAGCAATATTTAATCTTGAATCACCATTTTTTTCATTATTAATATTATTATTATTATTATTATTTGTTGTATTAGTATTGTTATTATTATCTTTTGATAATGATGATGTTGATATTTCATTATTTGAATCTTCATTATCTGACATATCAATATCATTATTTATTTGTTCACTTTTAATTTTATCTATTTTAATATCATTTAAAGAATCATCACTATCATCAGTTGAATTTTCAATTTTATTATTTTTATTATCTTTAATATTATCTTTATTATTATCTTTATTATTATTATTATTCTCAAATTTATTTTTCAATTCAAATTGTTCATTTTTTAAATCAATTAATTTTTGTAATTTTTTATTTTCAAATTCTAATTCTCTTATTCTTTCTTCTAAAGTTTCAGTATAACCTCTTGGAAAAGCTCTTCTTGATAATTTATCACTTATTTTACATTCTAAACCAACAGCAGCACAATTTGAACATTGTGGTCTTTTACCATCACATCTTGTCTTTTTAGATCTACATCTATCACAGGCTTGAGCTACTCTTTCTATTGAAGAACCTGGAGTACGAATTGTCTTTGTCTTTTTAACCGTTGTACCATTTGAAGATGGATTATTTATAGGATTTATAGGATTTATAATGGTAGTAGTATTATTATTTGAAGTATCTTTAGTATTTAATGAATTTGATTGAATTTCAGGTGATTTTGAACTTGAATTTGAAGATTTTGATTTTGAAGTAGACTTTTGAGTCTTTGATTTTATACCTGCTGCCATTTTATTTAATATATTAAAAGATATAAATATGTAATGTATTTTATTGAAATGTATTGTATCTTATTGAAATGTGATGTATTGTATATGATAATATTATAGATTATAATTATATAACATAGTATTAAATGAATGAATATAACAAATCAAGGGGGGTGTATATATATTGTATACGGTATATGAAGAATAATCAATATAAATAAGCGGGGAATAAGATAAGTATTATATTATATTATATTATATTATATTATATGTTGATTTGATTTAGTGAGAGATGATATGATATGAGAAATGGATATTAGTAGTATTCATATAAACTGTTTATAATTTAAAATATGAATACAAATTAAAGGATATCAAGTTAAAATAAAGGAGTTGTTAATTGGTGAAGTTATTAATTAAAGGATAACAAGGGTAGACAAGAGACAAGACAAGAGACAAGACAAGAGACAAGACAAGAGAATTACTCATTTAATTGCATTGTATTATCGATATAATATAATATATATGGTATTATAATAATGGATAGTGGTTAGTATAATGAAACCTCCACCGAGGAACAGGCGGGGCAGATTCTGAGGTCGGCTTGTCGGCGTGAGTGGCGGGCTGGCTGGCTGGCCGGCTTTACGCCGC
Source organism: [Candida] boidinii (assembly GCA_001599335.1). Classification (NCBI taxonomy): domain Eukaryota; kingdom Fungi; phylum Ascomycota; class Pichiomycetes; order Pichiales; family Pichiaceae; genus Ogataea; species [Candida] boidinii. Next base: position 546,011 of record BCGP01000008.1, read on the forward strand.
TACCGGCTCAGCTCCAAGACAGCACCGACAACCGTGAAATCCATGACGTGACCACATTTGTCTTCCCACCTGGATTCCCACATGGATTCCCACATGGAAAGGGATTCTCGGCCGTGGCTTTTCCTGGCTGGGCGTTGGGCTGTGCTAGATGCTGGCAGAGAGCAGGGGATGAAGAGCAGTGGCCGGAGAAAAAAGCGGAGTAGCGGAGTAAAACGAGTCCGCGGTTCCACTGACAATTCCACTGACAATTCCACTGACAGTTTCAGTGACAATTCCAATTCCAGTTACTACAAATGGTGAAATTGGGTTTACCCCAGACAGACGCAAAAGACACCTCGCACGACCTCTGTCCAGAGTCTGATGTCCACTAGACAGCCGCCGTTTCGGGTGATAGATTGCGGAGAGCGGTGGGGGTGTGGATCAAAAGCCCGAAGATGGGGTACGGGGTACGGGGTACGGGGTACGGGGTACGGGGTACGGGTGGAAGAGGGAGCGTGGGCGAGTCTTAATATATGGGGAAGCCATTTCCCCGGGAACAGCAAACGGAACAGAAAAGGGAGCAAGCAGTTCAGGGCATCCATCACCAGCGGTCGCCATATCAGAGACAGGGACGGGACAGATGAAATTAGTGAGATGGGGAAAAATCAATTCCCATTGTTTAAAAATGGAAATACTAAATTAAATTAAATTAAATTAAATCAAATCAAATCAAATTAAATTAAATTTAAGTTAAATTAAATCGATCAAATTATGCTGAATATCTGAGTATTAAATTATCCCTGCACCGGCCCGGACTTTCGGTATGTACCGCCGTGCCTGAATCGGAGCCATTCATTTCGTTTCACTTCCTGTCTTTTAATTTTACTCCGTTCACTACCAAGGATGAATATGAGTCAATGTTCAGTTCAACATTGGACGTTCAACATTGGACGTTAAATGGTTGCATATATACATACTATAACCGTCACACGCATCTTTCCAATTTTTCTCTCTTTTCATTGGATTAAATCAATCAACTACCATCTATCTCCATTACTTTAATGTTATTTAATCTCGATCGAATAAATACTCCATGAATACTTCATAAATACTCCATAAATACTCCATAAATACTCCGGGATTTATTAGACTGACAAGACAAATTTCTGCAACAGCCCGCCCGTTAAATATGTTCAGCCCAGTCAATTTTTCATCCCGTACCTCACATTGCCTTCCCGCCCCCCTGCGTGGCACCTGTTTCCCTCTTCCCGCCTTCTGTCTAACATTTTCTTCAAGCCTGCGCCCGTGATTTCACCTCGCTTGATTCTCAATATTAAATTGAATAAAATCGGAGAAAGTGGGGAAATCTATGAATTCTATGACTTCTATGAATTCTATGAATTCTATGAATTCTATACAGTTCAGTAAGTAAAGCTAATATTAATACCAAGACTGCTATCAAGGCAGTGCTGCTCGTCTTTAATTTTACCTTTTTACAATTCTTACACTTCTACAAATATATATATGTGTATTCACCAATATTTTCCCTTTTAATATCTGATTACAGTATGGTATATTATATGTTTATTAAATGTACAAAAATAAGGTAAAGTATTATAAAATTGATAAAATGTATAAAAATAAATTAACTAATTCATAGAAAATAAATTAACTAATTCATAGAAAATAAAGTTTAATTAAACAGTCATTTTCTTTTCTGCTCTTAATAAATCAAATTTAGTAACAGCACCCAATAATGTTCTAAAACCATTATCAACTTGTTCTGGAGTACTATATTCTTCAAAATTATGTGAAACACCATCTCTACATGGAATGAAAATCATTGATGTTGGAACTCTAGAACTTGTAGGACATGAATCATGACCTGCACCACTAATAATTGGGTGAATCTTATCTTCTCCAAAAATTTCAATTGCTGATTCTTTAACACATTTAATACAATCTTCATGGAAATGAACTGATGGTTGTGTATAAATATGCTCAAATCTAACTTTTGCTTCTTTATTACTTGATCCATTTGGTCCCTTAGCAATTGCTTCAAATTCTTTTTTACATTCAGCTTCCATTAATTTTAATTTTTCATCATATTGATGTCTAATATCTAATGTAAAATGAACTTCTCCTGGAATAACATTAATAGAACCCGGTTCTAAACTTAATGTACCAACAGAACATAATCCATCATATTTATGTGCAATTTCATTGGCCTTAACAATCATCTTAGAAACTGTTAATAAAGAATCATTTCTAGCAACTAATGGTGTTGTACCTGTATGCTGTGCTTTACCTGTAACATAAATATCATACCAAACATATGCTTGAACACCTTGAACAACACCAATTTCTTTACAATTTTCTTCTAAAATTGGTCCTTGTTCAATATGTAATTCAAAATGTGCATATATTGGATTTTCTAAATAACTTGCTGGTGTCTTACCAACATATCCAATTCTATTTAATTCATCAATAACTTTAACTGGTTTTAAATCAGTAATTGATTCAACTTGATAAATTTCTTCTTTTGTTAATGCACCAGACCAAACTGATGATGCCATTATACTCATTGGGAAACGTGCTCCTTCTTCATTCATCCATGAAATGACAGCAACTGGATATTTTGGTGTATATCCACTATCTTTAAAAGTTCTTAAAACTTCTAATCCTGATAAAACACCTAATATACCATCATATCTACCACCAGTTGGTTGTGTATCTAAATGTGATCCAATAGCTGTTGGTGGTTCATCGTTATTTTCACCTGGATAAATACCAAAAATTGATCCAACTTCATCAATTTTAACTTGACATCCTAATGATTCTAATTCTTTAACAAACCAATCTCTAACTCCTTTATCCTCATCAGATAATGCTAATCTACAACAACCAGTGTCAGTTAAAGCATTTGGACCCCATTGTCCCTTAGCACCAAATAAATTGGCAGTTTCATGAATGGTATTGACTAAACGACCTTCAGTAATTTTAAATGGTGAAACAGATGGCATCTTTTTTTTAAATATTTATTTTTATGTTTATTAATATATTAATTAATTAATTAATTAATTAACTAACTAACTACTTACTGATAAAATAAAATTATATGAATATAAATATAAATAACTTTATATAACTAAGGGGGGGAAGGAGAGTTAATTTATATTCCAGTAATAATATTTAAACAAATACACATTTTAGATCAATTAAAATTTATTAATTATAAATTATTAATTATAAATTATTATTGGTATCACTGATAACATCCATTCCTTCCTAATTGGGAAATAAAAGACATTTTTTTATATCCTTTTGCCGATTAATCAATAATATTAATATAATAGAAATTTAGTGAGAAAATCAAAGTCTCAGATTCTTGTTCCTTCATTAGGCATTATGAATTGAAAAAATTATTATTATTCTCTCATATGTTATTACCGCATTAGGAATCATGATTTAAGCCAATACTTATCGATTATGTAAACTTATATTAAGTTAATTATTAAATTTCAAATGATCCGCTAATTTTCCAATTATCAGTCTTAAACACCAATGGATAGCATAATTTGGTAATAAGAAGAATCTGTGATGAGGAATAAAATGGGTAGGATGATGTCCGCTAATATTTATTGTTCAATTCGTTAAAAGAATGCAATGCCCGTAATTATACTTCGATTCATTAATTCTTATTTCCAATTACATCAATCTGCAAAACGGCATCACATTATCAATTCTAATTCATTTCCCTTTTTGTTCAATTCGTTAATTACTAGTTTAAAATTAAGTATATTAATTAATATAGTATATAATATAATATAATATATATATATCTATATATATATAAAAATAGTTATTTGATTTATTTAATTAATTTAATTTGAAGAAATAGAATAATTTATTAATAAAATTAAATTAAAAAATAATTTAATTATTTAGAACGTTTGTAAATTTTATTTAAGAAAGCAGTTAAAACTTCACCTTTAAAACCTCTTGATTCATCAATTTTTGAAATTTTTTCTTTTAATTCATTAACAATTTTTTCTTCATATTCAAAATATAATTGATCAATTTTTAATTCAGTAAATAAATCTTTACAAATTTTTTCCTTTTTTGAATCTTTAATTCCATAATTTTCATCTAATAATTTTCTTTGTTCTGGTGTAGCAATATTTAATGCAGTATTAATAACCCATGAACATTTATTATCTTGAATATCAGTACCAATTTTACCAATATCTTCAGGTTTACCAAAACAATCAAGATAATCATCTTGAATTTGAAAATATTCACCTAATGGAATTAAAACATCTTGTGCTTGTTTTAAATCTTTTTCATCATTAATTCCTGACATAAACATAGATAATGCAACAGGTAAATAAAAACTATAATAAGCTGTCTTAAAGATAACTATAAAAGAATGTTTTTTCAATGAAAATTTTGATAAATCAACATGATCTTCAGGAGCTGTAATTAAATCTAATAATTGACCTAATTCAGTTTGAAATGTAACTTCATGAAATAAATCTAATAAATCAACATAAAATTTATCATTTCTAAAATATTTTTTTAATAAAATATAAATAACACCTTCTAACATAAATGAATCATTAATCGCAATTTCATTAACACCAGAAACTTTATACCAACATGGTTGTCCTCTTCTTGTAATTGATTGATCCATCATATCATCAGCAACTAAAAAATAAGCTTGTAATAATTCAATACACCATCCTAATAATGCAACTTTTTTATATTCTTCTTTAGTTAAATCTTTAAATGTTTTGTTATTTAAAACAGCATAAGTATCAACAACTGATAATCCACGATTTAATTTACCGCCTGGTGTATTATATTCTAAATTTTTTTTAAACCATGAAATTGCATCTTCTGGCATACCATAATCTTTACATATTTGAAGTGATTCTTCAACTAATTCAGGGAAAACACCTAAAAATTTATCTTTTGCTAATTGTTTATCCATTTTTAAATTTTGTCAGATTTATATATATATATATCTTTATTTAACAGAAAATAAAAGAAGATTTTTTATTCCATATATATTAAAGTTAATTGAGATATAGTTTATTGTATTTGTACTGTTGATTTGGATAATATAAAATTGTAATTGAATAGTTGACAACTGATAATTGTTGAATTGTGAATCAGTAATAGTGCAATTGCACTGTTACGTATAATTACCAAAAGAATAAATTGACACATAATTGTTTGACTCCACTCCCTACAATCTCTACACACTCCCTATACTCTCTCCCTGATTCTATCTGATTCTTTGAAACATTGGAGTCTTGGAATCTTGGAGTTTTACGAGAGTTTGTATTATCCATGCTATATTATGGTCTATACGAAAATTTCACAGTCGATACCGCACCACGAAATTAATAATTTGCATGGTATATTAAATAAAAGCATCGTCGTTTATTTCGTTAAAAACGCGCGTTTGTAACGCTGGCTCAATTCTCATTATTATTAAGAGATGGAACACAGCCTTGAGGAACACTTTATTATTAATCTCCTGTGCACCGTCTTCAAAATCAATTTTACACATCACGTGTTAATCTTAATCATACAGGTCTATCAAAACATCTTGTTTGTTGCTGTGCCATTTATAGCGCCACTGGGATGAGCGGTATAAAATTACGTGGTATACATTAATAAGAGCTGAATTCTTCTTATATCACAATAAATTTGAGAGAATGTAATAAATTGAATACTGAAGTTGGTCTAATTTCTTTGTTTTACATTGATTTTCTTAGCTAATTCCTACTTTTCCATGTTGAAAAGTTATTCAAATAAACTAATTAATAAATTATGGCCAGCCCTCAAATATATTTAAAAAGTTTGATATTTCGCATCTTCAAATGCATTTAGTACTTGACTGTTCTCCAATATCTTATAATTATTATTATTATCGAATTACAACGTAACAAGTTAATTACTTAGTAATCTAAACTATAAGTAAGCAAGTATGGGAATAGTTAGTCAAGTGGATTGGATTCTCTAGAAGCCTATTCCATTAATCCATATTGGGATAACCAAGATGTAGCGCTCACTGCTCACAGAACAGAAAGAGCCAATACTCTCATTTCCACACAATAAAACGCCCAAGACTTCTTTCCTCCATTGTTCTCGAAATGATTCCATATATGAGAAGAATTGGGTCTAAACCGATGGCTCTCTAAATATGTCTTTTAAATTTCTTTTTGGTTAGCAATTTGTCATCGGTCTTGTGGCATTCTGCCATTATACCATCAGTCCAGAGCCTCCATATTCACTTGCTTTGTCAGACACGGACACGGAGAAGAGAAAAGATGCCCAAAGAGGAAACAATGTGGTGCATAATTAATTGTCAGCAGCAAAAAATTTTCTCCCTCAGACTTTTATTTAGAAGAAAACTGGAGCGATAAGCTGGCACAAACAGGTGATGCTGGTGAAATCTAATGCACGGCCACATCCCCACTACTGCCCCCACATTCATCCAGCTGACGGACTTAGTAGTCGAATTCCCCGGATATTGTGCGAGCGAGTGGGTGGGTGGGTGAGTGAGTATAACGGTGAGCCATATGTTTGGTTTGTGGCAGGGTTACTCCAGCAGCGTGGAGCTGGCGTTTACCAGGCGAGTAACAGGATATTCCGAGACAGAAAGGGAGAGAGAAGATAAACATTATGTAGCAATCTCCCCATTCCTAATGATTGGTTGATTGATTGGTTTCTTGTGTAAGGTCATTTACGGTAAATGGCACTTGGCTTCTCTTTCCAAAGAATGATCTTCCAAGATGTATATAAGTATGTTGATTCCCTTTTTTTTTCTTTATTCAACTGTGTACCCACTATTGAAATATATTATTTTTTTCTCTTCTATTATTTATATACTATTTATATCTCTATCTATAATAATTAAAATGTCTACTTCTATTCCATTCCCAAAAGTTGAAGACGGAAAATTCAAGTACAAAGCCGTCGTATATACTAATTACTCAACTCCTCTCACATATCAAGAAGTTTCATTTGCCTTACCAGATCCAGCTAATCCAACACAGTTTGTTAAAGATGATGAAATTTTAATTAAAGTCAAGGCCTCCAGTCTTAATCCAGTTGATCTTTTATTACATCAACTTGCTTTCAAGTTCATTAAAAGAGGTCAATTAAAAGGTTTTGGTGGTGATGTTTCAGGTGATATTCTTCAAGTTGGTTCATCAATTAAAGATTATAAAGTTGGCGATAGAATTGTTGCCGATATTTTAGATATTGTTGGTCCTAATGGTTCTTTCGGTGAATACGCTGTTATTAACATGAAGACTTACACTTTACTTTCAAAGATTCCAGATGCTATGACTTATCAACAAGCTGCTGCATTACCAATCGTCAGTGGTACTTCATTCTGTTTATTAGAAGACTCTGGAATTGATTTAAAGGGAAAGAACGTTTTAATTCTCGGTGGTGGTTCATCAGTTGGTACTTCTGGTGCTATGTTTGCCAAATACTTTTTCGGTGCTAAAAATGTTATCGCTACCTGTTCTCCAAGAAGTTCAGAAAAGACTTTGAAAGCGGGTGCTGATAAAGTTGTTGATTACTCAAAGGGTGCCAAACACGAATTTGATGAAGTTGTTTCAATCGTTAAAGAAATAGGTAAATTTGATTTCATTTTAGATACTATTCGTGATACTGTTTTCCTTAACGATTTAAATAAAGTCTTAAAGACAGCTAAAGAAGGTGGTAAATACTCTGTTGTTGCAGGTAGCTCTTCCTTAAACTATGAAAAAGTCAGTCTTTTTGATGTCCTCCCATCAAGAGCTTTACTTAAAAACAGTCTTGGTTATAAATTAGGTTTATGTAAATATCACGTTGCTACTGAAAGTTTACATAAGAATGAGAACTGGGGTCCAGCAATTAATAAGCTTTTTGAAGAAGGTCACCTTACCGCCAATATTGACTCTGTTTTCACTGTTGATAAATTAGATGAAAATGTCAAGAAAATTGCTGTTGGTGGTTCTAAGGGAAAATTAGTCTGTAGTTTTGAATAGATAATTCTACAAGATTGATCTTTTAAAAGAAAAAAAAATATTAAAAAAATTCCCAAAAAAAATATATACGTATCTATAAAAAAATAACAGACCTAAATGTTTGAAGAAAAAAAAAAATAAAAACTGTCATAATTTATGGAAGAAAAAGAAAGAGTGCCATAATTTTGTTTTCTTCGCTTTGAACTTTTATATTATATTATGTAGCTAGAATTTCCTTAATCATATACAGAAATTTATTTTATTTATCTTATTTATATTGTAAAGATGTGATTAGTTTTAGTAAATAAAGGCAATTATTGTTTATCGAGCTTATGAGTTCAAATTTCAAATTTTAAATCGTTAATTTTAATGCAGACGCAGCGTATTCATACTTTAAAATTCAGGCAGCTCGTATTACGAAATCAATGATAAGCGGTGATATGAGATATCTCCGGTAATTTTATTATCGAAACCAGCAGCCATCTCAAAACAAGTAGATAATCAAGTAGATAATCAAGTAGAGAATGTCTTGTACTAATGAAAAAAATGTGGGCACACTCCATAACACGGTTCGGCAATTGAGGTCGGACAAATGTGGAAGTCCGCCATGT